>JABUOV010000196.1:5000-10000 GCA_025617405.1 Perca schrenkii
TTTAAATAATAATAATATCTACTGACATGAATATATTAAATCCTAGCGACTTAGTTTCAAATGAAGGCCTAAACATTTCTTTAGGCCTTTGACTTACTGGGAATCGAACTACAACAAAAAAACTAGAAATAGAAAATCATATTTCATCACAAAACCCAACACCACTTAATGTGAGCTAGTTTAGAGATTATAGAGGATGAACTGTAGTAACTATTGTAATTATCTGACTTTTCATCTAATGACATACGTTTAATGATTTCTATTTGTCCAATAATTTTTTGTTTGATAAAGTGTTTGCAAAATTACATTCCCATCAGCCTCAGTTGTATTTGCTGCTGTGTTAGTGCTAATTGGCATGCATGCTAAACTAAGAGAGTTAAAACCATAAACATTAAACCTGCTAAACATCAGCATTTCAGCCTTGTCATTGTGAGCATTTTAGCATGCTGATGTTAGCATTTATGTGTATTTATTGGTTTATTTAACAGGAACAGTGGTGACTAATCAACGCTGGTATAAATGCACAAGAGTTAGCCAAGAGTAGAGCTTAGATCAGGCCCAAAAAATCAAGCCTGACCCTACCCGAGCCTGTGCACGTTGTGTCTGAGTCCGGCCCGACACATTAACTGGAATTATGAGCCCGATTTCAACCCAACACTTTTTTAATTCGTGGGCCGTTATAACGTTCTTAACTACAATTCAGAGCTATTTGAACTGCAGAAATCTGTTTAAAATTATCTTAAAGAATAATGCAACAAGAGTGACGCAAAGAAACTGCGCTGCACTGCCCCGACTTTCCTCCAAACTTGCTCAGAGGTAATTCTCCTGTTTTTCTTTTATTCTTTACATCCTCAAGCTCCATGTTGCACTTAAGCTCCACAATACAGCCCAGCAGCCCCGGTGTGATACATGCGAGAGGAGGAGACTCCGGGCATTACACATGTTGCATATTGTAACTGAAGTCCAACTTGTGTAACTTTTTGGACACATTTGTTACTTTGGCCTAAATATAGCCTATATAGATAATATTTCTGATTATGGCATAGATTAAAAAAAAACACAAATGCTTGATCAAGGACCCGGCCTGGCCCGAGGATAGTGGCGGAAAATTGGGCCGGGTTGGCCTGGGCTCGGGCAAAGAATCTAAACTCTAGCCAAGAGGCTGTTTTTCATCTTTATTCCAGGGACTACTACAGCAACGTAGAGCAAGGTAACATCTGTACAGGTACAGATGTTACCTTGCTTTACCTGTTATAGTACAGCCTCATAGAGCTGCTGTAGACTCTTAGTCTGGTTTATCTGGTACTAAATGCTTTAATCAAAAATATACGGCTTTATTATATCTGCAGAGTAAAGAGTTGAAGTACATCTCATTTTCTTCCATAATTCAATTAGCTATTGTTCTTCTACACTTGCACAACTTAAGTTTATATAATTTGAGATATGAATGATGCACCCTCCTGTAGGATACAGTGACAAAAGTATAAGAATAGACATATTAGTTATGCTTACAGAAAATGACTACCTTCGCCTCAGTTGTCCCCAAACTGTTTGCTGTCCCTGCTCACATTATATGAATGCATGGAGACAGCACTGTAGCACAACAGATCTCACATAACAAAGTGAGCAAAATATTGTAATGCTACTGTGTTTTAAAAAATATGTTTAATTAATTTATCAGTTAACACTATTTAAATGCACGTTGAAAGAATATGCAGCTTAATTTCCCCCAACACCTACAGGGTAGAGATACAGTACAGTAAAGTACAAGGTCTCAATAGGTCTGAATGTCAGGGGCGACTGAAGCAAGTGGCAGCTCCTGTATTTTTGACAGTTAATTGTGGCATCACTTTGGACAGCCAGTGGCTGACATGTTTTCCTCCACAGAGAATTATCAGTGTCCTGTATGGTATTCCTGGTGAGGTAACTGAGTGGGACAGAATAGCAGGCCTCCCTCTCACATCCTGTGCAGACACTGAGCCTCCTCAACAGCTTTATCATTCAGTGTTGCTGTTTATTTTGCAGTAGTACTACAGTAGAACTGTAGTGATAATTGTGAATCTTGTGTGATTTCCAACCCTGCAACCTGTAAAACAGACCTGAGAGTCAGAGGTGAACAGCAGAATATTGTGAGGTTCTCTCTACTGCTGCAGCTCGCACTTAATTAATGGCCCATCAGGAGGAGGGGCCGCCCCCCGCTCTGTGCCATACACACTGCAGAGAGCAGGTGACCTGAACTCACAGAAAGCTGCCCTTCCCCCCACCTGCAGAGTGGAGCTGAAGTTCAGAGCTGAGGCATGAGACAGGAGGTCATTATAATATAATTATATTTAAAAGTAAGATATTATAAAGTAATATCTCATTATACAATGAGATATCACTTTATTGCTTAAGTAAAAGGTCTGAGTACTTCTTCAACCACTGATATACATACAATAATATATATGGTTAAAATGTACTTTTAAGAGCAAAACTTCAATGTTAAATTTCTTATTTTGCAGTGATAGTTGTGATTTCCAACCCTGCAGACTATAAAACAGGCCTGAGAGTCAGAGGTGAATATTGTGGGGTTCCCTCCACTGCTGCAGCTCACTTAATTAATGGCCCATCAGGGGGAGGGGCCGCTCCCCTCTCTCTGCCATACACACTGCAGAGAGCTGTTGACCTGCAGGTGACCTGCACTCACAGGCAGCTGCCCTTCCCCCCACCTGCAGAGTAGAGCTGAAGCTCAGAGCTGAGGCATGAGCATGAGGAGCATGAGACAGGAGGTCTCCAGGCTACAGCCATACAGTAGTGGAAGGAGACAGTACAGCTAGCAGCCTGCTAACTTTTACAAGACTGGAGCGACTCAACTAAGGAAAAGACAACTTTTAAACTGTTTCTGTGCAGGTAAGATTTTAACTCTGAATCTCTCTTTCTTATTTTTAGCTTCCACACGTCACTTAATGTGGGTTGTAATAAATTGTAACTACTTAATTGTCAGGCAGTACATTTTTAGAACTATGTGGACATATATTAGTTTAGAGTTTTATTAGAGTTGTTAAACAACATTGCAGTGACACCATTTAAAGTCAGTTTGTATGTTTTTCTGAAAATAAGAAAGTGGACACATGTATAACTCCATTTATAACTTGTTAAATGTTTCAAGCATTTTTATATCTAATCTGATTTGTTTTTCAAAGACTTAGTTTGTAGAACTACTTAAAGTGACAGTGGTTTTTATAGAAGAGAAGTTTTTCCTCTGGTGTTTTCCACAGTGTTTCTATGTGCTATAACATGCTATAGACTTTAATATCTTAATGAGGTTTTGGGGCTGTCACTGATATTTGTGGGGAAAAGAGTGTAATGCAACTATTGTGGCAGCAAAGTTTAGTCTCAATTGTAAATAAAAACTTAAGTTCAAATGTAGTTATAAGAAACTACAGCAGAGAACTACACTTTAGAAACTACACTGCAGTTAATGCACCACAATCCAGTGGTAGCTGTAGCTGTTTTGTTTGTAAAGTTTTCAATCTTCTTTTTGGTCTTAGGTCCAGAAGTTGATGGCTGTGAGACAAACACAGGTACGTGCCGTTATAAAATCTTTACTCTATCGTGTTGTTGACTTTTCACTAGAACAGTTGGTAGGATGAATTTTAAACTGAAAAGTGACAAAAAACTGACAACACATTTCACATCTGGGCCCTATTTCAGAAAGCAGGTTCAGTGAAAACTCTGAGTTTGTTAACCCTGAGATGAGGGAAACTCTGGGTTTTCTGTTTCAGAAAGAGAGGTAACTTCACCTCAGAGTCAGTTACTATGGTAACCTCACATCAGAGTCAGTTACTATGGTAACTGAGCCTGTGAACCTAACCTGGACGGGAGCAGGGTTTCTTCAAGAAACCTCGAGTTTCTCTCAGTCTCCTCCCTCTGACACAGCCCTCTTTCATGTCGTCATTCATTCATTCAGTCAGTCTGTATCAGGCGCATTTTAGCGCAGTTTGTTATCGGCATGAATAAAAAAAAACTGTTTATTAACCATGTTAGGCAGACTATAAAACGTCAAGAGAGCACACTGTAGTAATCTACATAGCCCACGATGCTAACGTTAGCACAAGGTTGGCTCACCTGCTAACAACAACAATAAACTGCAGCGCGATCACCCAGAGGGGATACATATTGTAGCAGGGGGACTTTAACAAGGCGTCCTTAAAGTCTGTACTCCCCAGCTTTTTTCAGCATGTAGATTGTGTTACTAGAGGGAAGAACACACTAGGCCATGTATACTCTAACACCATGAAAGCACACAGAACTGCTCCTCTCCCTCACCTGGGCCAGTCAGATCACATCCAACTACTCCTGATCCCAGCATGCATCAGTCAGATCACATCCAACTACTACTGATCCCAGCATGCATCAGTCAGATCAAATCCAACTACTACTGATCCCAGCATACATCAGTCAGATCACATCCAACTACTCCTGATCCCAGCATACATCGGTCAGATCAGTGGTTCCCAACCTGGGGTCCGGGCACCCCTTAATATTTGCATTCCATGACTGCCTGAAGTCTTCAACCCATAGACATCAGCAGACTACAGGTTATGGTCATGAAGTCTTATCTTGATCATTGACAAAGAAACATGTACACTTTCTTCCTGGGGAGCCTTCTGAACTTGCTTTACAGTCATAAAGGGGGTTTTCATAACCATATGAATGATTTTCCAGTCATTAACAAGATGTGTGCTCCCCGGTGTACCAGCTTTTAAGCCTACTCTAAATAAACCTGAAATAAGCATTTTAATGTACTACCCATTTTTCTATTAAAAATGTAATGTACTGAAGAACAAAATTATATACATCCAAATACTTACTGTCTAATCTTAACTTCAAAGCTATTAGATGCTTTCTGTGACAGTTTGCAAGCTGTGCAGGAGTCAAGGAATCTACGCTGAGATGCACAGTATGTATTTAAGGTTACACAATCTACATTGTCTTTTCTGTCATTTTTAGTGCCACCC
>JABUOV010000196.1:15000-25000 GCA_025617405.1 Perca schrenkii
CTCTCTCTCTCTACCTGTCTGTCTCTTTCTTTCCCTACCTATCTGTCTCTCTCTCTCTCTCTCCCTACCTGTCTGTCTCACTGTCTGTCTGTCTCTCTCTCCCTACCTCTCTGTCTCTCCCTACCTGTCTGTCTGTCTTTCTGTCTGTCTCTTTCTTTTCCTACCTATCTGTCTCTCTCTCTCCCTACCTGTCTGTCTTTCGGTCTGAAACTAAATAAAACTACCAAAAGCCGTCTTGGTTCATCTTTCCACTGTTCCAACAATCACCACTCTGTTTTGGTTGAAATAAACCCTTAATTCACCCATTTACATGTGGAGATATGCTGACTCTATACACGCTAAAAGTCCTGATTATTTACATGGAGTCTGGTGGAGATATGCTGGCTCTATACACGCTAAAAGTCCTGATTATTTACATGGAGTCTGGTGGAGATATGCTGGCTCTATACACGCTAAAAGTCCTGATTATTTACATGGAGTCTGGTGGAGATATGCTGGCTCTATACACGATAAAAGTCCTGATTATTTACATGGAGTCTGGTGGAGATATGCTGGCTCTATACACGCTAAATGTCCTGATTATTTACATGGAGTCTGGTGGAGATATGCTGGCTCTATACACGCTAAAAGTCCTGATTATTTACATTTTTATTTTTATTTTTTATTTAACCTTTATTTAACCAGGAAAGTCCCATTGAGGTTAAAAACCTCTTTTTCAAGGGAGTGCTGGCCAAGAGGCAGCCAAAACATTTAAGCATTTAAAGGAAATAAGTTCAGATAATTTCAAGTCTTTTTGCAAATAGTTCCATGCAGAAGGAGCGGAGTAGACAAAAGCCCTTTTTCCCACTTCTGTGCGGGCAAATGGAACAAAGAGCAGCAAGTGATCATTTGATCGCAATGAATAAGAACCAACATTTCTCCATGTAATTAAACTACAGATATACGCTGGCAACAGACCAAGCATGGCCTTATAGATAAAAATATGCCAGTGCCCTGATCTCCTGTTGGACAACGATGGCCATCCCACTCTGGAATATAATTCACAATGATGGGTCAAGTTTTTACAATTCGTAATAAATCTCAGAGACGCATGATAAACAGTGTCAATCTTATGCAGACACTGTAATGAAGCGGACCTATACACCAGGTCTCCATAATCTAAAACAGATAAAAATGTTGCAGTGACTAGCTGCTGTTTTGCTTTAAAAGAAAAACAAAATTTATTTCGAAAGAAAAAGGACAGTCTAAGTTTGAGTTTCTTCACAAGGTTGTCTATATGAGGCTTAAAAGTGAGAGCATCATCAAGCCAAATACCAAGGTACTTATAAGAATGAACCAACTCTATGACATTTCCAGACAAAGTGAACACAGGAGGAGGAGCTTGAGAAACCTTCTTAGTATTTCTAAACAGCATCATTTTGGTCTTATCAGCATTGAGAGCCAGCTTAAGCTGCATAAGCGTGTGTTGAACCGCATCAAAAGCTTTCTGCAAAGACTCAACCGCTTTAGCTGGGGATGATCCAAAACAATAAATAATCTTGTCATCAGCATAGAAATGCATATTAGCATCCGACACGTTTTGGCCTAACTCATTTATATACATAATAAACAAGAGAGGACCTAATATTGAGCCTTGTGGCACCCCCTCTTGGACCTTCACTAATGCAGAACATAAACCATCACATTTAATGCACTGAGTCCTGTCACTCAGATAATTCATGAACCAGAAAACTACACAATCAGACAATCCCAGACAAAGAAGCCTATGCTTTAGAACAGCATGGTCCACTGTGTCAAAAGCTTTCGACAGATCAAGAAAAAAGTGATGCACAGAATTGTTTTCTATCAAGAGCGACAAGTATGTCATTAATTACTTTTGTAACAGCAGTAACGGTACTGTGCTTTTTCCTGAAGCCTGATTGCAGTTTTGAAAGGAGTTCATTTGAGTATAAAAACTCTTTTATTTGGTCTGAAACAAGGGATTCTAAAATTTTTGACAAAACACACAGATTAGATATAGGCCGATAGTTAGTTAAAACTGCTGGATCACCTCCTTTAAACAAGGGAGTAACAAAAGCTGACTTCCAAACTGATGGTATTTCATTTTGTTGAATTGACAAATTAAAAAGAATCGTAAGGGGCTCTGCAACAAAATCAGCCGCCTTTTTCAAAAAGTAAGGCTCTATTAAATCTGGTCCAGGAGGTTTTCTGTGATCTAACGCTTTAAGAGCTCCGTGCACCTGCTGCACAGTAAAAAAAACAAAATTAAAAGGCTCTCCAGCAAACACTGGGGGGTCAATGCATGGAGTAACAGCGACTGCTCCTGTCGACTCGGACAGAGAACCAACTGATACAAAATGCTCATTAAAGCAATTTAAGACATCAACTCTGTCGTAAACTGGGAGAGAGTTTTTTTAAGACAAATTTTGGGAGGGCTTCATTACTTTTAATCACCGAGAGAGACTTGATGACTTTCCAGAATTTCTGTGGATTATTGAGGTTTTCACTTGTAACTGATAAATAATATTCTGATTTTGCCTTTTTGATAAGAGAGGTACATTTATTTCTGAGTTGTCTAAAAAATGGACCAGTCAGTGGCAGAATCACCATTTCTAGCTTTAGCCCATGCCACATTTCGTTGATGAATAATGTCTGACAACTCTGGAGAAAACCAAGGGTTTTCCCGTCCCTTCACTCTGTGCTTTGTCCAAGGAGCATGTTTATTTACAATTTTCTCAAAATTCTCCTTAAAAAGTGTCCAGGCAAGCTCAACGTCAGGCAGCAGGCCTAACTGTCCCCAGTTAATCAAAGATAAATCATGATGATAGGCTTGTTCATTAAAGTTTTTCAAATTCCTCTTTCTAATAATTTGCGATTTACATTTGGGTATTTTACTGCCTCGCGAAGTAGCAATAACACAATGATCACTCAGATCATTACAAAAAACACCCATAGATAAAAATTTATGAGGGACATTTGTCAGAATCAAGTCGATTAAAGTAGATTTATCTGGATTTTTGAGATTAGGCCTTGTAGGTACATTTACCAACTGGCTAAGATTGATAGAATCACAGAAAGATTTAAATTTCGTCAGAACCATCACTCATCCAGTCCCAATTTAAGTCCCCGGCCAATAAAAGTTCCCTGTAGTTTAATCTGGATAAAAGAAGCTTTAAAGATGATAAAGCCTCCCTGGAGGCCGATGGAGGTCTATAACACCCCACAACAGTTATTGAAAGGGACTTAAATAACTCAACATTTAAGGCCAAAAACTCCATTTGCTTACAAAAAGACTCAGACAGAACAACTGATGCACCAAATCTTGACTTAACATAGATAGCTACGCCACCCCCTTTCTTCAGCCTGTCACTGCGAAAAACATTATACCCATGCACATTTATATCTTCATTAGTAATTGATTTCGTCAACCATGTTTCCGAAATTATCACTATGTCTGCATCTGTAGATTCAATCCAAATTCTAACCATGTCCATTTTGGGTAGTAAACTGCGTACATTAAGATGAACAAATTTAAGTCCAGGCATTGATTTAAATTCAGCAGGGGTCTGGACATATTGCAAACAGGGGCCAGGATTGGGCTGCACATTTCCAGATAGAAGTAAGAGTAGTGTAATAATCAATCTGCATTTCACAGTATATTTTGAAGCCGGCCTATCATATGCTGAAACCAAGCAATGCCTGTCATTAATTGAGAGCGACAAATTATACGACAAATTATACAAGGCAAAAAAAATTCTGCAGTTTAGGCAAATCCCAATACTGATCCATCCAGAAGTCCCGGTTCCAACTAAAGTTTAATGGTTCCTGGTGCATGTCAATGCTGGTTTTTGTGCCACTATAGTAGGTTTCCTGTATGCCCACCATATTATTAAAACAACTCACCCTAGGATCCAGGCCCAGTTTCAAGTTCCAAGTGGCCAACAGGGATAAGAAAATTAAGAAAAATGCCATCGTCATTTATTTTCTAATAGTAAAATTGACTAATAAAAATACCAGTTTATCTTGTAGAGTATGGCCCAGCTTCCAAAATGATGTTGCAGGTTTAGGCTGGTTAACCCAAGCTCCAGGAGAATGAAGCGGGCCAGGCCCGCTAGCCTAGCTCCAGGAGAATGTAGCAGGCCCGGACTGGTTAGCCCAGGCTCCAAGAGAATGTAGCGGGCTCAGGCTAGTTTGCCCAAACTCCTAGAGATTGTAGCAGGCTCAGGCTGGTTAGCCTAAGCTCCCGGAGATGTAGTAGGCTCAGGCTGGTTTGCCCAAGCTCCAGGAGGATGTAACAGGCTCAGGCTAGTTTGCCCAAGCTCCAAAAGGATGCAGTAGGCTCAGGCTGATTAGCCTAAGCTCCACGAGATGTAGCAGGCTCAGGCTGGTTAGCCCAAACTCCAGGAAGATGTAGCAGGCTCAGGCTAGTTTGCCCAAGCTCCAATGAGGATGTAGCACGCTCAGGCTGGTTTGCCCAAGCTCCAAGAGGATGTAGCAGGCTCAGGTTGGTTAGCCTAAACTCCAGGAGATGTAACAGGCTCAGGCTGGCTAGCCCAAGCTCCAGGAGAATGTTGCAGGCTCAAGCCCGTTAGCCTAGCTCTGTTTAGCCTGGGCTAATAGGATCAATTGGATCAGGCTCAGGTTAGCAAAATTAGCTCAGAGCAGAGATATAGTGTCATTTTTAAACTCATAGTAGTCCACAATCTTCTTAAAAGTTCAAGATGAAACTTCCATATAAATTATATGTACAACTTAAAACTACAACTTAAAAGGAGTAAAATACTATAAAATCCATTTAAATGAAATCAATCCAGAGAGAGACACTGAGCAGACCTTAGACTAGCTGCCATCTTGGAACCATGGCAAGATACATGGAGTCTGGTGGAGATATGCTGGCTCTATACACGCTAAAAGTCCTGATTATTTACATGGAGTCTGGTGGAAATATGCTGGCTCTATACATGCTAAAAGTCCTGATTATTTACATGGAGTCTGGTGGAGATATGCTGGCTCTATACACGCTAAAAGTCCTGATTATTTACATGGAGTCTGGTGGAGATATGCTGGCTCTATACACGCTAAAAGTCTTGATTATTTACATGGAGTCTGGTGGAGATATGCTGGCTCTATACACGCTAAAAGTCCTGATTATTTACATGGAGTCTGGTGGAGTTTGGTGATGGTGGTTTTGAGGGCTGAAGTGAAAGATATCCTCTTGAAATTGAACACTAATCACTGTGGACTTTGAACGGGTTGTCACTAAAAGCTACGGTTTAGTTTCGGTCGGATTCAAAAGAACCAAAACGTCCGATGACCTCAGTCATGTTTGGACAGATTTGGGAGTCTGGGAACTGGTTCAGCTTTTTAAATGAAAATACTGTGGAATGTTTTTATATTTTAGCACTTTTTATATCTGATATTTGATCATGTTTTTATACTAAAGTCGTGAAGAAAGATGTGAGTTTATATTTCACAGCTTCCTGAGACGGACGCTCAGGACCAAAGAATCACAACAAGGTCACCGTAACCTGTGAAATATGGCCTGTTGCCGGGAAACCAAGTTAATCTAACCCTAATCTCTCTCTCACACACACACACACACACACACACACACACACACACACACACATACACACACACACACATACACACACATATGTACAGATACACACACACACACACACACACACAGATACACACACACACACACACACACAGAAACATACATACACACACATACACACACACACACACACACACACACACACACACACACACACACACACACACATACATACACACATACACACACACACAAACAGAAACATACATACACACACATACACACACACACACACACACACACACACACACACACACACATACATACACACATACACACACACACACACACACACACAGACACACACTACCAACCAAACGTTGGCCCTAGAGTAATCCATGTCTCTGATTGGTTGATTGTCCAGAATGGATTCTGATGTAATTTATGTAATAAAAGATCAATACTTGGTGTGTTTCCTCCTCCAATCTTTATTTAACAAATTCAGACCAATTAATACACAGAGTACCACATACAGACCAATTAATACACAGAGTACCACATACAGACCAGTTAATACACAGAGTACCACATACAGACCAATTAATACACAGAGTACCACATACAGACCAATTAATACACAGAGTACCACATACAGACCAGTTAATACACAGAGTACCACATACGGACCAATTAATACACAGAGTACCACATACAGACCAATTAATACACAGAGTACCACATACAGACCAATTAATACACAAAGTACCACATACAGACCAATTAATACACAGAGTACCACATACAGACCACTTAATACACAGACTACCAAATACAGACTAAACAAGACATTTAAAACATTATTCTGGACTTTAGAGAAACTGTGATTTTTCAAAATAAAACAAAAGTTGTAATATTTTCAGAATAAAAATTGTAACATTTCAGATTTAAATTTTTAAATTTTTCAGAATAAAAATTATATTTTCAGAATAAAATCTGAATTATTTTCAGAATAAAATTTTAATATTTTCAGATTGAAAATTATATTTTTAGAATAAAGTTTTTAATATTTTCAGAATAAAAGTTAAAATATTTTCAGAATAAAATCTGAATTATTTTCAGAATAAAATTGTAATATTTTCAGATTGAAAATAATGTTTTCAGAATAAAAGTTGAAATATTTGCAGATTAAAATTTTTAATATTTTCAGAATAAAATTTTTAATATTTTCAGAATAAAAGTTTTAATATTTTTTAGAATAACCCTTCAGTGTGAAACATTATTATTATTATTATTATTATTATTATTATTATTATTATTATTATTATTATTATTATTATTATTATTATTATATTTAGGAGACTGTCAGGGGGGGGAGCGAGGGTGGGATCTATGTCAGCCAATCACAGTAAGGATGAACCGTCCTGTCCAATCAGATGTCTGTTTGCTGCAGAACAGAAAACATCGTGTTCATCAGTCTCCGACAAGGGGGTAAGCTTTGCTTCAGAATGCGAACCTCCGATGGCGCCATTTTGTTGCTACAAAGAGATCACCTCTTGTTAGCATTACACCGACCTCCATTTTTTTTTTACGTCACTTGACTGCGAATAACTTTACATCTGAAGCGTTTAAAGACTCTATTTGTCCGTTGTTTATTTCTAAAGAAACACGACAATGTATAAAAGGCTCCATTACCTTGTAGCTCACGTTATGGCTCCGTAGCAGACGCTTTTATAAAAATAGGCTAACGATTGGGTCATAACCACGAGACTTACTGTCACACAGTAGAGGAATTACCGTATAGTACAGGAGAAGCTCACAGGCAGTTTGGACTTCCATTAGCTGTTTAGGTTTAATTACTAATGTTAACTAGCATGTTAGTGATCAGTAATTACTAATGTTAACTAGCATGTTAGTGATCAGTAATTACTAATGTTAACTAGCATGTTAGTGATCAGTAATTACTAATGTTAACTAGCATGTTAGTGATCAGTAATTACTAATGTTAACTAGCATGTTAGTGATCAGTAATTACTAATGTTAACTAGCATGTTAGTGATCAGTAATTACCAATGTTAACTAGCGTGTTAGTGATCAGTAATTACTAATGTTAACTAACATGTTAGTGATCAATAATTACTAATGTTAACTAGCATGTTAGTGATCAGTAATTACTAATGTTAACTAGCATGTTAGTGATCAATAATTACTAATGTTAACTAGCATGTTAGTGATCAGTAATTACTAATGTTAACTAGCATGTTAGTGATCAGTAATTACTAATGTTAACTAGCATGTTAGTGATCAATAATTACTAATGTTAACTAGCATGTTAGTGATCAGTAATTAGCAATGTTAACTAGCGTGTTAGTGATCAGTAATTAGCAATGTTAACTAGCATGTTAGTGATCAGTAATTAGCAATGTTAACTAGCATGTTAGTGATCAATAATTACTAATGTTAACTAGCATGTTAGTGATCAGTAATTACTAATGTTAACTAGCATGTTAGTGATCAGTAATTACTAATGTTAACTAGCATGTTAGTGATCAGTAATTAGCAATGTTAACTAGCATGTTAGTGATCAGTAATTACTAATGTTAACTAGCATGTTAGTGATCAGTAATTACTAATGTTAACTAGCATGTTAGTGATCAGTAATTACTAATGTTAACTAGCATGTTAGTGATCAATAATTACTAATGTTAACTAGCATGTTAGTGATCAGTAATTACTAATGTTAACTAGCATGTTAGTGATCAATAATTACTAATGTTAACTAGCATGTTAGTGATCAGTAATTACTAATGTTAACTAGCATGTTAGTGATCAATAATTACTAATGTTAACTAGCATGTTAGTGATCATTAATTACTAATGTTAACTAGCATGTTAGTGATCAGTAATTACTAATGTTAACTAGCATGTTAGTGATCAATAATTACTAATGTTAACTAGCATGTTAGTGATCAGTAATTACTAATGTTAACTAGCATGTTAGTGATCAGTAATTACTAATGTTAACTAGCATGTTAGTGATCAATAATTACTAATGTTAACTAGCATGTTAGTGATCAGTAATTACTAATGTTAACTAGCATGTTAGTGATCAGTAATTAGCAATGTTAACTAGCATGTTAGTGATCAATAATTACTAATGTTAACTAGCATGTTAGTGATCAGTAATTACTAATGTTAACTAGCATGTTAGTGATCAGTAATTACTAATGTTAACTAGCATGTTAGTGATCAGTAATTAGCAAATGTTAACTAGCATGTTAGTGATCAGTAATTACTAATGTTAACTAGCGTGTTAGTGATCAGTAATTAGCAATGTTAACTAGCATGTTAGTGATCAGTAATTAGCTAATGTTAACTAGCATGTTAGTGATCAATAATTACTAATGTTAACTAGCATGTTAGTGATCAGTAATTACTAATGTTAACTAGCATGTTAGTGATCAGTAATTACTAATGTTAACTAGCATGTTAGTGATCAGTAATTAGCAATGTTAACTAGCATGTTAGTGATCAATAATTACTAATGTTAACTAGCATGTTAGTGATCAGTAATTACTAATGTTAACTAGCATGTTAGTGATCAGTAATTACTAATGTTAACTAGCATGTTAGTGATCAGTAATTACTAATGTTAACTAGCATGTTAGTGATCAGTAATTACTAATGTTAACTAGCATGTTAGTGATCAGTAATTACTAATGTTAACTAGCATGTTAGTGATCAGTAATTACTAATGTTAACTAGCGTGTTAGTGATCAGTAATTACTAATGTTAACTAGCATGTTAGTGATCAGTAATTACTAATGTTAACTAGCATGTTAGTGATCAGTAATTACTAATGTTAACTAGCATGTTAGTGATCAATAATTACTAATGTTAACTAGCATGTTAGTGATCAGTAATTACTAATGTTAACTAGCATGTTAGTGATCAGTAATTACTAATGTTAACTAGCATGTTAGTGATCAGTAATTACTAATGTTAACTAGCATGTTAGTGATCAATAATTACTAATGTTAACTAGCATGTTAGTGATCAGTAATTACTAATGTTAACTAGCATGTTAGTGATCAGTAATTACTAATGTTAACTAGCATGTTAGTGATCAGTAATTACTAATGTTAACTAGCATGTTAGTGATCAGTAATTACTAATGTTAACTAGCATGTTAGTGATCAGTAATTACTAATGTTAACTAGCATGTTAGTGATCAGTAATTACTAATGTTAACTAGCATGTTAGTGATCAGTAATTAGCTAATGTTAACTAGCATGTTAGTGATCAGTAATTACTAATGTTAACTAGCATGTTAGTGATCAGTAATTACTAATGTTAACTAGCATGTTAGTGATCAGTAATTACTAATGTTAACTAGCATGTTAGTGATCAGTAATTACTAATGTTAACTAGCATGTTAGT
>JABUOV010000196.1:45000-70000 GCA_025617405.1 Perca schrenkii
CCCGGTGACTCTCTGCCAGATCAGCAACCTTAACGGCAGCAACAGAACGTTTGCTGGGATTGTTAACGGTGGCGTAACGGTAACGTTACAGCCGTGAACTGAAAGTCTGTTTGCTCCGCTGGTTTGACTCTCTTCGGGCGAAGTTGTCTGCGGCGGGTAGAGACAGAGAGTCAGAGGGAGGCAGGGAGAGAGGGGAATAAATAAATGTGACATTATGAAATAAAATTCCCCCCAAGCATTATCAAGAGTATAGGTTTCCAAAGTAATTTTGGCCTGGGCTGAACACTGGTAGGCTAGGCTGGCGCTGTTGCCTTGGAAATGACAACATCCGGTCTCTGAATATAAAAAACAAGTCTTTTTTCGTTTCTGTTTTCGAGTGATTTTATTTTTGTTATATAAAATAGAAATGAAATTCATAGCATATTTTTAATTTCTCCCATCCCATTTCGACCATGAAAAAGAAAAAACGCATTGTATTTCAATTTCAAATGTTGTATTTTAAAACGAAAATCAAATAACCATTCGTTTTTTGTTTTTTAATACCTGTTTATGAAATGAAAATCGAATGAACGAAAAAGTACACGGACCAGGTCGTCAATCAGGAATGATTGCTGTGAGTACATGTTGGAGAATAGCGTGCACACGCACCTCACACCACCCGGAGAAAAAGTGAGAGAAAAAAAAGGAGAGGTCGCAGTTCGGACGATGACTACCCGGTTGAGATTGTGTGTGTGTGTGTGTGTGTGTGTGTGTGTGTGTGTGTGTGTGTGTGTGTGTGTGTGTGTGTGTGTGTGTGTGTGTGTGCGTCCTCGAGATCTGACCACACACAAACACACGAAGCAGAGCTACCCACACCCATGTTTCTACTGTTGGTTAGTTAAATAAAACATCAAAAGAGAGAAGTTGTCTGAGTCGTGTTTTAAACAGACACACCTGGGGCGAAGTTAGGAACCAGAATCAGCTTTAAATCCAGTCCTAATCTAGTCCTCACTAACACGGGCCCAATTATAGTAACTACATGAAAACTTCACGGTTGTTGCATGAAATGTCGTTTGTGTTTAGCTTACATCATCAGTTTCTATCATGTGAAACAAGAGGCCAAGCCAGCCTGGTGGTGAAGCTGCAGACAGATGCTCCCCAGCAGTCAGCTCCCCCTGCTGGTCATAAGGTGCCTCTGCACCCCTTTCGTTTGAGACACTCCCACCAGCCTTTGGGCCACGCCTCCTCATTTACATTGACATGTGTCAAGTCCAAATGAAAAGCCAATGTTAAATGGAAATTGAAAAGCCAAATATTAAATCCAAATGGAAAAGCCAAATGGAAAATTAAAAAAAAATAACAATGTTTTTAATTTCATCTTACTTCGTTTTTTCTTTGGACTTTCAATTTGAATTATGAATAAATATTTCCTCCATAGTGTTGGAGTCTACATGAGAAAAGAAAATGTGATTTTGGAAAATGTGGTCATTGACTGCATTTTGTGTTAAAGCAATGAAAAATGATCCACAGTTAATGACTTCTGTTTCTCTGTTTGAATAGTTTTGACAATGTGACTTCTGTTTTAACTGATGCTTGATAGCAATCGAAAAAAAAATACTAACACAATACTAATCCTACTGTAAGATGTTGAGCATTATTTTCATGAATCAAAGTGAAAGCACACTCACATTTCCTCAGACCAGGTTTCAGCCTCTGCTCTCCACAATGATCCAGTCTGGAGGAAGAAACAAAGTCAGAATGAACCTTCAGAAGATTCCTCATCTCTCATCTTCAAAATATATCAAACATCTCATGTTTCTAAGGTCAAAGATTAACTCTGAACATCAACATAAATGAGACGTTCTCAAAGTGCTTCAATAAGAATGTAACTTAGTAATAGGAGTTGAGACTCAGTGGGGACGAGATTCTCAGTTACTGTCTCCACTGTTACCACCGGGGCTGCTGGTACACACTGTGAACCAACAGTGAGCTCTGCTGTCTGTTCATACCTTAGAGTTTCCAGTCTGCAGTGTGGATCCTTCTGTATAGCTGAAAGCAGCTTCACTCCCGAGTCTCCTGGATGATTGTAGCTCAGGTCCAGCACTTTCAGATGGGAGGGGTTGGAGCTCAGAGCTGAGGCTAGAGAAGTACAGCCTTCCTCTGTGATCAGACAGCCTGACAAACTGGACACACACACACACACACACACACACACACACACACACAAACAAACACCGAAAATGACTTGAATTTACAATAATAATAATGAATTCACTTGCATCATGTCTTTCTTCTTCAGTGTACATTTCCTAATTTTAGCTAAATGTTAAATTGTCTCATCAGTCCACTTTTTTGTAATATATTGTTGCTAAAATGCAGTCAAATGCCACCAGAATAAGACACAGAGTAATTTGTCTTAAATCTGCATTAATTAATTTTTGACCTCTCACTCAACCGAAAAACTTCTGCAGTCCAACATAAGAGCAAAATAAAGTGGAATACTGTGTGGAAATACTGGATTTAAAAGTTGGCATAAAACCTGACAAAGTAATTTAACTTAAGTTGGTATAGACCTAAAGCTTTCTTATCACGGCTGGTAGACAGCAGACATCTGTAAGATCACAAAAAACCTTTATGATGAGTTCTAAGGTTAAAAAAGTCTCCACAAACCCTTAAGAAACAATGTTGGCTCTTAAGCTGCTAGATGTTGAACTTTCTTTACCAGCTAGTGTCTAACTGTGTCTGTCTGCTGTTGGCTGCTGGGCAGGTAGTGTACAGTGGGTTCATCAGAGCTTATCGGATGCAAACAGCTGCATGCTGCAGCTGAAGAAGGTGCTGATGAGAGCAGTGAGACTGAATCAAAAAATGTAAGTTGTGGGCCAGGAAAATACAACTATTGGTTGAAAGATGTTGGGTATCTTTTTTAACATACATAACCTTCTATATAAAGCAACATTTAAATGGTTATTTGTTTAACAGAAGCTGAATCCTGACCTGAGAGTCTCCAGTTTACAGTGTGGACTCTTCACTCCAGTAGAAAGCAGCTTCCCTCCTGAATCATTGAGATCATTGTTACTCAGGTCCAGCTCTCTCAGACTGGAGGACTCTGAGCTGAGAACTGAGGACAGACCTTCACAGCTTCTCTCTGACAGGTTACAGCCACTCAGCCTAAACATATGAACAGAAGATATGTAAAAAAAAACAAGATCAGTAATTGATATTTATTACACTTATATTTAGGTAGGCATTACTATTATCATAAAATAAAGTGGTTAACTGAAGACAAATGAAAACACTGTGTGACAGATCTGGTCCCCCCTTTACAGGTTTATTATTCCTGACTTGAGAGTCTCTAGTTTACAGTGTGGACTCTTCACTCCAGTAGAAAGCAGCTCTCCCTCCTGAATCATTGAGATCATTGTTACTCAGGTCCAGCTCTCTCAGACTGGAGGACTCTGAGCTGAGAACTGAGGACAGATCTTCACAGCTTCTCTCTGACAGGTTACAGCCACTCAGCCTAAACATACATATGTACATAACATATTTAAAAAAAAAAAAGATCAGAAATTGATATTTATTAAGGGTGTGACGAGATCTCATTTTACTCAAACATATGAACAGAACATGAGTGCAATCATGTTTATCTGTATTTGATAATAACTTACACGTATATTTAGGTAACTACCAGGAAAAGAAAAATGACAACACCCTGTGAAAGATTTGGGTTACCCTTTTCTCACTCATCTTATTATCACCACCTAGTCTACAGGCTGTTTTCTGGACTCTCTCAAAGAAGTGAGAGTGACCCCTCTCCAAAAGAAAGCCACACTCAACCTGTCTAAAGTTAACAACAACAAACCTGTCTCTCTTCTTCTGTTGTCTCCAAAACACTCAAACCTGCTATCTTCAACCAACTCTCTTCTTATCTTCACCAGAATTATTTCAAGGCAGGCCACTCAAATCAAACTGCCCTCATTCCTGTCACTGAGAAGCTTGAAACTTCTAGATTAGCCTCTCTCCCCTCTGTTGTTATCCTTCTGGACCTTTCTGCTGCATTTGAATTAGTGAACCACCAGAACTGCACATACCGGGTAACTTTAAGAGAATCGGTGTTAGAACCTTGTCCACTCACAATGGGATCCTTCAAGGCTGTGTCCTGGTCCCCCTTCTCTTCTCTCTGTACACCAGCTTCCTCTCGGTTCTATTTTTCACTCACATGGCTGTTTTTCTTTCGCATCTATGCAGATGGCACCTGACTAATTCTCTATTTTCCCCAGTCTCAAACACAAGTACCAGCAAGTATCTCTGCCTGTCTGACTGACTTCTCTCATTGAATCACACACACCACTTGAAAGTCAGCCTTGACTAGACTGAGCTCCTTTTCCTTCCAGGGAAGGGCTCTTCCACCTAGATCAACAACTCCATGGTAGTCCCCACCAGGACTGCTAGGAACCTGGGTGTGGCACTCAATGGCCAACTCTCCCTCCCTGCCAACATTGCTGCAACAACCCGATCATGTAAATACATGCTGCATAACCTCAGAAGGATACGGCCTTTTCTGACCTTCAGGTTCTGGTTCAGGCTCTTGTCAATGGCCAATATGCTTGCTGCTCCCTCATTGCGAGGGACACCTATAGTCACTCAACGAAATCCAGACTTTTTTGCTGTCCTGCCTCCTAAATGGTGGAACGAGCTCCTCCTTGACATCAGGACAGCCAAAAGTCTACACATACTCCACCACAGGCTAAAAACACATCTCTTCAACTGCAAATAAGAAGATGATGGTCTTATAAAATAAATTGCACTTACATGTTGTATTTTAGCTTATTTGAAGCTAATGTACTTCTATGTGATTCTTGCTCTTCTTAGGACTTCTTCCTATATGGTTGACTGTACATGACAGTCACTGTAATTCACTTTGGATAAAAGCATCAGCTAAATAAAATGGATCAACCTCTATAGCTTCATTATTTATGACCTGAGAGTCTCCAGTTTACAGTGTGGACTCTTCAGTGCAGTAGAAAGCAGCTTCACTTCTGATCTGTATTTGAAATTACTTACACATCTACAACACATCACATTTCTATGGTTGTCCAGACTGAGTTAATGATTCTAACACAACAAATATTACTGGAGTCAGAAAATTAATAAAGGAAATTTAAAAAATATATATAGTCACATCTGTTGGATCCTATTCATTCACACTAATTAATTTCAGCCTCAAATTAACTACAAAGTGGCTGATTTTTTTGTCTTCATTTGGCTGCATTAATCCGTGGAGGTACAATGAAACTGATGAAAAAAATTTGCAGGTTTTTCAATTGATCAACTAATCACTTTGTTGACAAAATCTTGACTATCAGTTGAGTAAAACATTAATTAGTTGAGAACACTCCTACACATCTGATACAGTTAGTATCTTTAGTAATCGGTGCACTTACAGAGCTTTTTTGGAGGCTTTGACCACTGGCAGCAGCCTCAGAAGAGCCTCCTCTGAAGCAGAGTATTTCTTCAGGTCAAACACATCCAGATCATTTTCTGATGACAGTAAGATGAAGACCAGAGCTGACCACTGAGCAGGAGACAGTTTACCTGTGGAGAGACTTCCTGAACTCAGGGCCAGTTGGATCTCCTCCACTAGAGAACGATCATTCAGTTCATTCAGACAGTGGAACAGATTGATGCTTTTCTCTGGAGACAGATCCTCACTGATCTTCGTTTTGATGTACATGACTGTTTCCTCATTGGTCTCTGAGCTTCTTTTTTTCAGCAGACTTCGTAGGTTTTTCTGATTGGTCTCCAGTGAAAGACCCAGGAGGAAACGGAGGAACAAGTCCAGGTGTCCATTTGGACTTTCTAAGGCCTTGTCAATAGCAAACCTGTGGACCTTTGTCATAGATGTTCTGCTGAAAATTTTTTTTAAGAAACTTTGCCCTGGCTCAGACATCACATTCTTATTTCTGTTAATGACAGCCCTCTCTACATGAAGAGCAGCCAGAAACTCTTGAACACTCAGATGGATGAAGCTAAACATCTTATCTTCCTCATTCTTCCTCCCACGCTCCTTTTTGAAGATCTCTGTGAACACTCCTGAGTACTTTGAAGCTCCACTAACATCAATGCCACTCTCTTCTAGATCTTTCTCATAGAAGATCAGGTTGCCCTTTTCCAACTGATGGTAAGCTAGTTTTGCTAATGACGTAATGTACTGAATGCACTTTTTTGAGTCATACTTCTCCTCTGTCTGATGAATCTGAAACAGCAGGAATTCTGTGTACATTTCAGTCAAGGTCTTGGGCAGCTCTCCTCCCTCTCTGGTTTTTATCACTTTTTCCAGAACTGTAGCAGTGATCCAGCAGAAGACTGGGATGTGGCACATGATATGGAGGCTTCGTGATGTCTTGATGTGGGAGATGATTCTGTCGGCCTGTTCCTGATCTGTGAATTTCTTCCTGAAGTACTCCTCCTTTTGTGGGTCGGAGAACCCTCTGACCTCTGTTGTGATGTCTACATAGTCAGAATGGATCTGATTGGCTGCTGCAGGTCGTGTGGTTATCCAGAGGCGGGCAGAGGGAAGCAGTTTCTTCTTGATGAGGTTCATCAGCAGCTCTCCCACTGAAGTCGGCGCTGTCACATCAAATTTACCTGCATAGATGTCATTGGTAGAGCAGTCCAGATCAAGGCGGCTCTCATCCAGTCCGTCCAAAACAAACAGAAGTTTGAATTCACTCTTGTCAAAGTTGGTGTTTCCTGTTGACTGCAGCTCTGTAAAGATGTGATTAAGAGCTTCTTCCTTGATGTCTTTGGTCTCCCAGATACATTCATGAATGAGCTCTGCCAAACATACCTCCTTTCCCTTCCATGAATTCAGCTGGCGGAAGGTGAAGGGGAAAACAAGATGCACATCTTGATTGGCTCTTCCTTCAGCCCAGTCCAACACAAACTTTTGCACAAGATATGTTTTTCCAATTCCTGCGATTCCCTTTGTCAGCACTGTTCTCATGGGTCTGTATTTTCCAGAGGGGTGTTTGAACATGTCACAAGGTTTAATTGTTGTCTCTGTATCTGCTGGCCTCACTGTCTCAATCAGCCTGGCCTCATGCTGTGTGTTGCTGTGTACGTGACCCCCAGCTGTGACAGTCAGATGTGTGTACATCTCATCTAGAGGTTGTTTCTCCTCCGTCAACCCTTCTTGTAGTTGCATGTCTTTGAAGTTTGGCTGAATCTTTTCTTTGTATTTTGAGATGTGCAGTGCAGGCTTTGGTACTGGAACCATCCCAACTGTAAAGAAATACAAAAATATAAAGTATGAGGCTGTTTGTCTACAGATGTAGAAACATTATAGCCTGGTTGATAAGTTCACTTTTTATAAAAGCATGGAATGTGGGACTCTTGTGCAGAATGGGGCCCTGACAGTTTTTAGAAATGGAGCCATTGCAAAGACTCCTCGAGGTGACCATGGCTTCCATTTTCTTTCAACCATAACCAAATAATGCATATATAATATGTAGTATATATAATAATAGGTCCATAGTTGAATAGGTGAATTAAGTGACATTGTTGAAGGAAATATCAGTATCTTAGGACATAGTTTAGATTTGTTTCACAAAGCCGGACAATACAGTGACTGTAAAGAGTAGAACTATATGGAGATCGAGCACATTTAATTCCCAATGGCATTGAAAAGGGAAATAATAATTCTCTGTTCTCCGTTGACTTGCCTAAAGGTTCCTTCTTGTCAATGCCATCTGCTAGTAAAAAACATCAATATGCTGTTTGGTGGGATGACCTACAAAGTTTTTGTGCGCTTCCACTAATTACTAAACAAATATATATTGTAACGATTCATCCAAACAACAAACAAAAAAACTATTAGGCATGTACAAAAATCAGTTCAGTCAATTTACACTCTAATAATTCATAGTTATTCTACAGTAATGATGGTCATATAATGGCCAGAGTATGGCTACAATTTCATTGCTGCCTTCACTCACTCCCCCAAAACTCCCAATATTTATGATTGTTATCATGAATCAATATTTTGTATTTTCATTGATCAATTTTGGTATATTGTTTTGGTATGTATTAATTATTGTGCTTAAATTATGAAACATACAAATCTGATATTTAAAGTAAAATTATTTCATTCAAATATCTTTCTTGTTTAACTCCTCAAATACAACGTTAGAAAAAACATCAATATTACGAATATTATGTATTTGTATCTTCTTATCTGCTGAGTGGGACGTAGTACGTCACCTCCGGAGTATTCAGCGGATTCGTTTAAATGCCAAAACCACTGACTGTATGTGTATATATATATATATATATATATATATATATATATATAGAAGCGATACTGGCATTAAGACCTGCTGATTGCTGCCCGATTCTTTGAAATGCAAATTGCATTGGGGGATATCGGCTTTGAATGCGTCTAGCTCGGATATATCGTAATGTTCTGTATTACAGCATATACTGTAATATTTCACCGGTAATAAGACCGAAATAATATTATTAAAATAAAGAAATGAATACCATGATAACATCTAAATAAATGTTGATAGATGTAGCATTATAGTTTAAAAAATATAAATAAAAAAAAAAGTAATCCAGCTTCCCTGGCCGAAATAGACCGAAATAATAACATTAAAAGAAATACATATAAACCTTGATGATATCTAGTTAATAGTGTTGATTAAAACAGCGGTTATTGGGCTAAAAATACCAATAGTAAAACTGTCACCGATTTTGAGTTAAGGGGGGGGCGTGTTTTTTCTTTCGTCGATATCCGACGGTGAGGGATTAACATGAATGTCTCTCTGAAGGACCCCCTCGTCGAAAAACAACGTCGTGGGTACACCTCTCTCGTTGAAACTTGATGCCAGAGTTCCTTGGCCATGCGTCATACATTTGACGAGTAGGGAGTGAGACTGTGTTGGTAGTAACATTTAAATTATTGTTGATGAATTACTGTCATAAACAGCAACATCACTCACCCGAAAATGTACTGTTACAATTAAATTAAATTAAAAGACAAGCAAATACTCCTCACAGTCAGTCAACCCATTACATACAGTATGCCACTGTGATGCAAAAGCACACTTCATTCTTTCTGACTGAAAATACATATTAAAAAGATTGACTGACCTTCTGGTCCTGAGCTGGTATCTGGCAGACTCTGCACTAGATCATTCCTGTTGATCATCTGTAAAACCTTCTTGGTCACCTTCAGAGCTCCATGAAGTTGATAGTTATTCACCATCACAGTCACTGTGTCCTGCCTTTCTGCGTTCTCCAACATGGACGCTTTGAGGCTTTGGTAACCTTCCAAGATATCTTGCTGCAGATGCCATTTGAATTGCTTAAATTCATCTTTTCTTAAATCCAGCAGAGTGTTGAAAAGGTCCACTGCCGTCATCGTGGTTTCCTGCTGAAATCAGACAGTTCTGTCAAACTGAAGTAAAACTGTAACACAAATGTCTCAGAGCAGCAACAGGAGTTCTGATTGGCCGACACAGGAGCTGGTGGGATTTATGTGCAGAGTCTGGCCAGTTAGAGCTCCTGCTGTTGCTCTGTGGGTCCAGTGTGTATGATTTAGTGGTGAGTTTGCAGATTGCGACCAACTGAATACCCTGCACACCTTTTAATGGCTCTGAAACGTCGTAGCAGTGTGGAACGAGGTGTAAACATAGATAATAGATACTACTTCAAACCAAAATGGAGCAGCGTAGATGTAGCCTGAGTTCTTTGACATGGAGAACTGTCAGCTCTGACTGGGAGGAAAGTAAAGAAGCTTTCTGACACCTGGGTTTAAAGTACTTTCAGGCTCTTTAAGGGCCCTGACCCACCAACATGAAAATCGGACAGTCTGGCGAGGTCGGTGGCTCAATTCTGTTCTGTGTGTTCTGTGCCATCCTCCGTCGGCCTTCATTTTGGCCGACCTGACTTGCTGAGTCGGAGGGCGGGCAGTCGGACTTAATGACCAATGTGATTGGTGGCGTTCTAGCCCTTGACTAGCGAATCAGTGCACTTATGTTAGCGTGATGAACAGCTCTCGAAATCTGAGGAAAATCTCTTTAAACTGACCTTTGTTGATCTGAAATGAAGACAGATTCAGCAACTGCACGGCCTATTTCTCTCTTCAAATGTTTTCAGAAACACGTTTTGGTGAACTATTTTAGTAAAATATGAGATGGTATTCTGAACGGGCCGCCATTATGGTCGCCACACCCACGAGACGCATCCGTTCAAACAGCTGCCGGGTTTAATTTTTTTGGGTGACAATACAGATTAGTGCTGCCTGCTTTCATGGAGACATATTCTGTCGTGCACAGAACGTACTCTCAAGTCAGTGTCACTTCGGTGTGTTATTTTTGTGTGTTATAATTGAGGCAATTATTTGACCAACTCGGGGAGACTGATCAGTCCGACTGCCATTTCTGCCGAGGGTCGGCTGTCTGGTTGCTGTGTCAGAACCTTAATGATTCAGGTGCCAGTGAAAAAAGTCAACTAGACACCAGTTAAAGCCCTACGACGTCGTCGGCGACGTCACACGCGACCTCCGATTAATATTTATAAAATTTCGGAACGATTTATTGTAGCTGCTTACCGTTTTTTCCTGCTAATAGCCAAACAGTGTCAATGGTCAGTCAGATGTCTCAAGTTGTTTGTTCCCATTTGTATGAAAATAAAAGAGTAGTAGAATAGTTTACAGTGAAGACGCCACAACAAGAACCCAACCACAGCCAACATCATTCACTTTAAAATCTAAAACACAATTACAACTTTGGCTGCACAATATATTGTTGTTGTTTTTTATCATCATGATAACTTCAACAATAAACACATCTGAAAAGACTGCCATATTACACTCAGGGAGTTTTTGAGTTATTTGAAAGAGTATCAGTAGAAAAGTGCAATTTAAAATATAATTATTTCTTTTTAATTGATGCCATTTGTATTCAGTTCAACTTTCAATTTTGTTAAATAAAAGAATATTGGAAATAACTTAAATACTTTCTTTCTTTTTTAACAAATAAAGTGTTGTATTTAGCAGAATACTAACAAAGTAGTTGCATATTTCCCTCATATCGTGCAGCCCTAAGAAAAAGGTTGTGGGGACACTTTTTGTAGCACTTAGGAGGAAAATACAAAACCATAACATTGTGATATTTAATGAGCCATGGTTGAGCAGCTGTAACCATGGTTTCTACATATGTGAGGCAGAG
This sequence comes from Perca schrenkii, assembly GCA_025617405.1. Lineage (NCBI taxonomy): Eukaryota > Metazoa > Chordata > Actinopteri > Perciformes > Percidae > Perca > Perca schrenkii. The sequence continues at coordinate 56,211 of JABUOV010000196.1, forward strand.
AAAGCACAGATGTGGTCACAGGGTGGTGATGGCGCAGTGGATATGTCACATGCCTTTGGTGCGGTAGACCCGTGTTCGATTCCCACTGCGATATATCAACCAATGTGTCCCTGAGTCACTGAGCCTAACTAGAACAGGAGGCACAACCAGTCAGATAACTCCAGTAGGGTTAGGCGTTAATACGGTAATACGGTATACCACGGGGTCCAAAAATAGCAACGGTATCAGTTTCAATACCGTCATTAAAAAAAATACCCTTATATAGGAGACAAGGATTAAATTGTGGTGACCCACAAGTAAGACAAAGAGACATTCACCAAGGTACTGTATCTTTAAGGGAGAGGTGTTATGATATACGAGTTCTGGGGCTGAATTATGTCAAACGACGGAGGTGAAAATGCTGAACATTGCTGCGGCGGCGCTGGCTGCTGCTAGCGGCGCGGCTAATGTCGGTGCTATCTATCAAGTTACCGGACTTTTAGCAGCACAACCCACAGCCGTGGTTTCTGCATCGAGGCCCAGTTCCAGCTGAGAGGAATATCACAGGACGTTACAAAGTATTTCCATGTGGTATCGGCCTTAGATGCCTCAACAACAGCCAAGGCTATATGGCGCTGTTAGAAGTAGACGCACTCCTAACATCTCTGTTGGAGCTCTTTGAACTGTCGGAGCTGGAGAACGCAGAGCGCCTGCTGTCCCTGAACGGCCTTGGCGACAGCAAGCCGTCCGAGTTAATGGAGAAGATGCTGGCTGTGCCGGGCGCGGCGATCCCTCATTCCTCTTCGCCCAAATTTTCCTGCGGCAGCTTCCAGCACCTGTGCGCCCCGCACTGGCCTGCTCCCCCCCTCTTCCTCCAGAGACTATCACTGGCCTGCTCCCCCATCTTCCTCCAGAGACTATCACTGGCCTGCTCCCCCTCTCTTCCTCCAGAGACTATCGGCGCTGGCTGTGGAGGCAGACAGGATTTTCCTCGCCAACCAGCAGCAGTTTGTCCATGCGCTGCTGCCCCCCCAGCACACGTCTGCCCCGCTTGCACTCCACAAAATATAATTTATGTAATTATGTGTGGTTGTCTGAGCGTGACAGTGGAGGAGAAAGTCGTTTTTTGTAAGTTGTTATGTTATTATTGTGACCCTGTCTGAGCCTTACGTCATAATTTTTAATTAGTCACTGTAATACCGAATACCGCGGTAAAATAGGGAGGAGGTTTGACGGTATCAAAATCTGGATACCGCCCAATCCTAAACTCCAGTCATTACACAAGATAACACAACATCCAACATCAAAGACACGCTCTGACCTTTTGGTCTAGAGGGAGAGAAAATCATCTGAGATGTGAAAGTTTGAGAGACGGAAAGATAACAGATGTTATCTCTCTATTCCGCCAATAAAAGACCAACCATTTCCTGTCAGCTTCAGACTGAGCTCAACAGAGAGAGGAAATAATTCATTCTCACTGCCATTTTTCTCAAAGGCTGTCAAACAAGGGTTCATGTTTAAATCTGATTAAATCAGGCTCTTCTATGTTTTTAAGCCAAGGACCCCTTAACTGAAAGAGAGATGGGGCAAGTACCCCCTACTACATATATTATATCAAATGAAGTTGCATATTAAACTGGGCCTATAATAAGGTGTAGGGCAGCCTAAAACCTTTATACATAACTTGTTTAATGCATATAATACTAAGCCATTTAAATAACACTACATTCATCTGTTACAGCTTTAGTTACTAATTACTTTAGTTACTCCACTACATTCATCTTTTCCAGCTTTAGTTACTAGTTACTTTAGTTACTAGTTACTTTAGTTACTCCACTACATTCATCTGTTCCAGCTTTATTTACTAGTTACTTTAATTACTCCTCTACATTCATCTGTTACAGCTTTAGTTACTAGTTACTTTAATTACTCCACTACATTCATCTGTTACAGCTTTAGTTACTAGTTACTTTAGTTACTCCGCTACATTCATCTGTTACAGCTTTAGTTACTAGTTACTTTAATTACTCCGCTACATTCATCTGTTCCAGCTTTAGTTACTAGTTACTTTAGTTACTCCGCTACATTCATCTGTTCCAGCTTTAGTTACTAGTTACTTTAGTTACTCCGCTACATTCATCTGTTACAGCTTTAGTTACTAGTTACTTTAGTTACTCCGCTACATTCATCTGTTCCAGCTTTAGTTACTAGTTACTTTAGTTACTCCGCTACATTCATCTGTTCCAGCGTTAGTTACTAGTTACTTTAGTTACTCCGCTACATTCATCTGTTCCAGCTTTAGTTACTAGTTACTTTAGTTACTCCGCTACATTCATCTGTTCCAGCTTTAGTTACTAGTTACTTTAGTTACTCCACTACATTCATCTGTTACAGCTTTAGTTTACTAGTTACTTTAGTTACTCCGCTACATTCATCTGTTACAGCTTTAGTTACTAGTTACTTTAGTTACTCCACTACATTCATCTGTTACAGCTTTAGTTACTAGTTACTTTAGTTACTCCACTCCATTCATCTGTTACAGCTTTATTTACTAGTTACTTTAGTTACTCCACTACATTCATCTGTTACAGCTTTAGTTACTAGTTACTTTAGTTACTCCTCTACATTCATCTGTTACAGCTTTAGTTACTAGTTACTTTAGTTACTCCGCTACATTCATCTGTTACAGCTTTAGTTACTAGTTACTTTAGTTACTCCACTACATTCATCTGTTCCAGCGTTAGTTACTAGTTACTTTAGTTACTCCACTACATTTATCTGTTCCAGCTTTAGTTACTAGCTACTTTAGTTACTCCACTACATTCATCTGTTACAGCTTTAGTTACTAGTTACTTTAGTTACTCCACTACATTCATCTGTTACAGCTTTTGTTACTAGTTACTTTAGTTACTCCACTACATTCATCTGTTACAGCTTTAGTTACTAGTTACTTTAGTTACTCCTCTACATTCATCTGTTACAGCTTTAGTTTACTAGTTACTTTAGTTACTCCACTACATTTATCTGTTCCAGCTTTAGTTATTAGCTACTTTAGTTACTCCACTACATTCATCTGTTACAGCTTTAGTTACTAGTTACTTTAGTTACTCCACTACATTCATCTGTTACAGCTTTAGTTACTTTAGTTACTCCAATACATTCACCTTTTACAGCTTTAGTTACTAGTTACTTTAGTTACTCCTTTACATTCATCTGTTACAGCTTTAGTTACTAGCTACTTTAGTTACTCCACTACATTCATCTGTTCCAGCTTTAGTTACTAGTTACTTTAGTTACTCCTCTACATTCATCTGTTACAGCTTTAGTTACTAGTTACTTTAGTTACTCCTCTACATTCATCTGTTACAGCTTTAGTTACTAGTTACTTTAGTTACTCCACTACATTCATCTGTTACAGCTTTAGTTACTTTAGTTACTCCACTACATTCATCTGTTACAGCTTTAGTTACTAGTTACTTTAGTTACTCCTCTACATTCATCTGTTACAGCTTTAGTTACTAGTTACTTTTAGTTACTCCACTCCATTCATCTGTTCCAGCTTTAGTTACTAGTTACTTTAGTTACTCCGCTACATTCATCTGTTACAGCTTTAGTTACTAGTTACTTTAGTTACTCCACTACATTCATCTGTTACAGCTTTAGTTACTAGTTACTTTAGTTACTCCGCTACATTCATCTCTTACAGCTTTAGTTACTAGTTACTTTACACATTAAGATTCCTGCACACAAAACACATATATTTTATAAAATCTGATATTCTAAACTAGCCAACAATATCAAGACCTCTTTATGATAATCCCATCCAGTTTTTCTCATGCAGTGTTATTTCGCCTATTCTGAATTTATGTATTTTGTTGTTTTGTTTATTTAAACGTTCTGGTTGGTGCATTGAACACCCTGCTCTTGTACCTGAAGACACAAACTGTCCTAGCCTATGACAGCTCAGCTCCACCCAGGCTCCACCCTCTTTGCCCATATTAGGATTTCCTGACTCCAGTAACAGCCAGAGACAAACTACAGGTTTGAACTAACACCTGCCTACAGTGGCCGACAGGGGCAAACGCCCTGCAACTTCAGAAAACACATGAAATAAACAAAACACAAGCAAATTAAGAAAACAACTTCATTAATTTGACAACACGTGCAGAATTCAACAAACACGCTGCATATACACACAACACAACCAAATACACAAACGCACTGCGAATAAAAAACGATGCAAAAAGAAAAGCACACAAACCCCAAAAAGAAATGCAACAAAAAAACGCTGCATCCAGATTCCACAAGGGAAGTTCTCCAGACCTCTAGAGGGAGCAGCTGAGTGGAACAGCTGGATTATTTACTCCACAGGGAGAGAGAGAGAGAGAGAGAGAGAGAGACGTTCAATCTCAGAACGGTGTGCAACGGTGAGATCATGGACTGTAAATATTAAGTCTATGTTTGAGATGCTTTCTCTCGTTTGGTGGGTGTGTCTCGACTCGGGCCACAGCTACTCAATCAGCAGAGACGTGTCTGTAAACTCGTGGTAATAAAACATTTAAAACTGCATCAGCGTTTAACGTTGACGTTTGTTTAAGCCATATTACATGAGAGGCTTTAATTTACAGGTCCAAAGGCGGATCACTGAAGTGTAGGCCTCCTCAAGTGTAATATTGTGATTATACAACAAAATAAGTGATCAGTCTGTATTCATATTGTGGAGCAATTCGCTCTTGAAATACAAAAAACAGACATGATTTATAGTCCCTTCCTGTTTAGTAAACCAGCCAATTTACCGTTGGATTTATCAAACTGAATAAATCCCGCCCGCACATGAACACAAAACTGCTTTGCTTGCTCCATCGTGTTGTAAGTAAGACATCTGATGAAAAAGTTATTGTATTCATTAGCATGATTGCCGTACTGTTAAGTTCAAAAACATCCAAAACACCAAAAGAAGAAGAGCGGACCAGAAGCAAGATTTTATTTTGAAGAGTCAAACTCGAGCACGGCACCAGCCCCCCGGCTGAGACGGGAGCAGAGACTGTATATTACTAATATATTATATTATGTTAATAATGATAATAATAATAATTAAAGCTGCGAGCAGCGATGGACGGGCCCTCGCGCCTCTGCGCACGTCGGGATTACCGGCGGACGCCGCTCCTTGCGACCGATTTGCACGGCAGTCAGACGCCGCAAACCGTCACCAACGAAAAGGGAACTCCCCGCCGAGTTCAACGATACCTCACACAAGACTCTACGTCATACGGTTCATTAGCTGTGAAAGGGGGCGTGGCTAAAGCATAGGGGGCGGGTCAAACCATCACCAATTAAAAATGAAGCCTCTGCTGAGAAGAATGATACCTCACACAAGACTCTACCTTAAATGGGTCAGCATGTATGAAAGGGGGCGTGGCTTGAACATAGGGGGCGGGCCAAACCATCACCAATGAAGAAGGAAGTGTCTGCTGAGTTCAATGATACCTCACACAAGGGTATACCTTAAACGGTTCAAATGTTATGAAAGGGGGCGTGGCTTATGCATAGGGGGCGGGCCAAACCATCACCAATAAAGAAGGAACTCTCTGCTGAGTTCAATGACATCTCACACAAGACTCTACCTTAAATGGGTCAGCATGTATGAAAGGGGGCGTGGCCTAAACATAGGGGACGGGCCAAACCATCACAGATGAAGAAGGAAGTCTCTGCTGAGTTCAATGATACCTCACACAAGGGTATACCTTAAACGGTTCAAATTTTATGAAAGTGGGCGTGGCCTGAGTAAGTGGGCGTGGTCATATTATAGGGGGCGGCACAGTATCACATGTAGACCACACATTCTGAGTTTCATGCAAATCGGATGATGTTTGTCATATAAGGCAGATTTCCTGTTGCCAGCAGGGGGCGCTATGACCAAAAGTCAATTTTGGCCTGTAGGTGTCCTCAGGCCTGGACCTTTGTCCATCGTGAGAAATTTCGGGCAGATACGACAACGTACACTCAAGTTACAACAACTTCTTTGTTCATCGCTAAACACTCAAAATGGCCGCCACGCCACGCCCACACCGTCTGACGAAAAGTTTTTCTTTTAATAACTTTTCATCGTTAAGGTGTTGGGATGGTACAGACCAAGTTTGAAGTCCATCGGATGAAATCTCTAGGAGGAGTTCGTTAAAGTATAGCACCTTGACTTTTAGGCCTACTTCCTGTTGCCACTAGGGGGCGCTATGACTTTAAGTAAATATCGGCCTTTATTTGTCCTCAGGGTCGGACTCTTATGAATCCTGAAAAGTTTCGAGGTAATCGGACAACGTACACTCGAGTTACACCCACTTCCTGTTTCGGCGGCGAAACGCACAAAATGGCCGCCCCGCCACGGCCACGCCCTATGACGAAAAGTTTTTCTTTTAACAACTTTTCGTCTTTAACGTCTTAAGATGGCACAGACCGAGTTTGAAGTTGATCGGATGAAATCTCTAGGAGGAGTTCGTTAAAGTACGACATGTGGAAATAGCCAAAATCGCACTAATTTCAACATCAAAATGGCGGACTTCCTGTTCAGTTTAGGGTACAGTCTAATATACAGTCTCTGCCCCTGCTGCTCTCTCCCTGTGGAGTCAATAATCCTGCTGTTCCACTCAGCTGCTCCCTCTAGAGGTCTGGAGAACTTCCGGTGTGGAATCTGGATGCAGCGTTTTTTTGTTGCATTTGTTTTCGGCGTTTGTGTGCTTTTCTTTTTGCATCGTTTTTTATTTGCATCGCGTTTGTATATTTGGTTGTGTTGTGTGTATATGCAGCGTGTTTGCTGAATGCTGCACATGTGTTGTCAAATCAATGAAGTTGTTTTCTTAATTTGCTTGTGTTTTGTCTATTTGCATGTGTTTCTGAAGATGCAGGGCGTTTGACCCTGTCGGCCACCGTACCTGCCAATCAAAAAAACCTCTCTGAAGAGTACAACACAGGCCCCGCCTCCCCAACATGGAGACTCCTAACTTTGTTTCCAGGTAAGGACTACAACCAGCTGTGGGCGTGTAGTTTAGTGCTGTCAGAGAGTAACCAGCTGATCAAGTTTCAGTCAGAGAGTAAAAAGTATTCAGGCTGTTGGAGCAGAAAGACACTTCCTCATTTCTCAGAAGTGAAGTGAAATCTAACTGGTTTCCTGTTGATTACATCTGACTTCATTGAACATATAAAGGCTCATTTTGGCCAAAAAGTCACAAATCACAGAATAATTACTAAATTAATTAGTGAATATTCAGATCTACAAACAGTAAACAACAGTGTTGACGTATATTATGAATCCCCAAATATAAGGAGCGACAGCAGAGTTTCTTCATCAAAGGTGTGTAATGTTACCTGTCAGGCTGCTCACCTGTTAAAGTCCAGATGAGGTCAGAGAGACGTCCTCTTCCTCCTCCTCCTCCTCCTCGTCCGTCTGCAGACACTGACAGACGCTGCTACTGTCTGTGTTCATCACTTCCTCACACCTTTAAATCCAAACCTAGAAATGTCAGTATGACGTCAGAGCAGAGGGCCGGTCTGAGCTGTAGTTCAGCCAATCAGAAGCAGCTGCAGCGTTACAGAAAGCTGTCAGTCAGCAGTCTGATGGCAGCTGGAGACACTGGCCCAATCCCAAAGTCCGGACTCACAGACTCACGGACTTTGGTGCGCGTTCTCGCGAAATTCGTAAGGGCTTAGGGTTGTCCCAATGTGGAATTTCAAAGGGCGTGAGGGTTTGAGTACACACTTACCGAGCCCTTTCTGTGAGTCTGCATCTATGCAGACTTCACCAAAGGGAACGAAAAGTTTTTCTTTTAACAACTTTTCATCTTTAACATCTTAAGATGGCACAGACCGAGTTTGAAGTTGATCGGATGAAATCTCTAGGAGGAGTTCGTTAAAGTACGACATGTGGAAATAGCCAAAATCGCACTAATTTCGAACTTTGAAATCAAAATGGCGGACTTCCTGTTCGGTTTAGGGTATGGCTCTAATGAAGTTTTTTGTACATCGTGACATGATACATATGTGTACCAAGTTTCGTGAGTCTACGTTAAACGCACTGCAGGGGCTCAATTTTCTTAACTTTCTAGGGGGCGCTAGCGAGCCATTTTTGTGCGCCTATTCCCGAAACCCTTAAAATACGTACATTTTCACCAGACTTGATGCGACCGCCAAATTTGGTGAGTTTTTGAATATATTAAGCCCCTCAAAAAGCCAATTCATTTTACGGGAAAATAATAGAAGAAAGAAAGAAGAAAGAATAATTCCTTCAGTTTCAATAGGTCCTTCGCCGCTGTCGGCGCTCGGGCCCTGATAATATCAATGTAATATACAGTCTCTGCCCCTGCTGCTCTCTCCCTGTGGAGTCAATAATCCAGCTGTTCCACTCAGCTGCTCCCTCTAGAGGTCTGGAGAACTTCCGGTGTGGAATCTGGATGCAGCGTTTTTTTGTTGCATTTGTTTTCGGCGTTTGTGTGCTTTTCTTTTTGCATCGTTTTTTATTTGCATCGCGTTTGTATATTTGGTTGTGTTGTGTGTATATGCAGAGTGTTTGCTGAATGCTGCACATGTGTTGTCAAATCAATGAAGTTGTTTTCTTAATTTGCTTGTGTTTTGTCTATTTGCATGTGTTTCTGAAGATGCAGGGCGTTTGACCCTGTCGGCCACCGTACCTGCCAATCAAAAAAACCTCTCTGAAGAGTACAACACAGGCCCCGCCTCCCCAACATGGAGACTCCTAACTTTGTTTCCAGGTAAGGACTACAACCAGCTGTGGGCGTGTAGTTTAGTGCTGTCTGAGAGTAACCAGCTGATCAAGTTTCAGTCAGAGAGTAAAAAGTATTCAGGCTGTTGGAGCAGAAAGACACTCCCTCATTTCTCAGAAGTGAAGAGATTCAAATCTAACTTGTTTCCTGTTGATTAAATCTGACTTCACTGAACATATAAAGGCTCATTTGGGCCAAAAAGTCGCAAATCACAGAATAATTACTAAATTAATTAGTGAATATTCAGATCTACAAACAGTAAACAACAGTGTTGACGTGTATTATGAATCCCCAAATATAAGGAGCGACAGCAGAGTTTCTTCATCAAAGGTGTGTAATGTTACCTGTCAGGCTGCTCACCTGTTAAAGTCCAGATGAGGTCAGAGAGACGTCCTCTTCCTCCTCCTCCTCCTCCTCGTCCGTCTGCAGACACTGACAGACGCTGCTACTGTCTGTGTTCATCACTTCCTCACACCTTTCAAATCCAAACCTAGAAATGTCAGTATGACGTCAGAGCAGAGGGCCGGTCTGAGCTGTAGTTCAGCCAATCAGAAGCAGCTGCAGCGTTACAGAAGCTGTCAGTCATCACTCTGATGGCAGCTGGAGACACTGGCCCAATCCCAAAGTCCGGACTCACAGACTCACGGACTTTTGTGCGCGTTCTCGCGAAATTCGTAAGGGCTTAGGGTTGTCCCAATGTGGAATTTCAAAGGGCGTGAGGGTTTGAGTACACACTTACCGAGCCCTTTCTGTGAGTCTGCATCGATGCAGACTTCACCAAAGGGAATTACCCACAGTTCAAAGCGTTGTGACGTTTACCGCGGAGACGATAGGGAAATCCGGAAATTACGAAGGTAAACAACAGCACGCCACACGGCCACGGGACAGACCAACCTGTTGTCCAGCTTGTAAAACAAGAGTTTGGAATCAGGTTTGGAATCTCATGGGCCTCGGCCGTGTGGAAAACAACAAACTTAAAATGAAAATTCCCAAACAGGCAAGTGTGAGCAACATCTTTGTTATTAAACGTCGCCAAGGTAACATGTGATCTCGTGAAGTGCTGTCCCGATCCCATTTATACCTATCTGAGCCCATGTGGCCTCACACACTCACTCACTTAGTACCTGAGATCACTTAAGTCTGTGAGTCCTTAGTACTTAGTCCTCAGGGCTCACTTTGGGATTGGGCCACTGACACAACTCCAAAGAGTCCAAACTGCAGGAACACTGACGCCCCAAAAGAAGAAGAAACAGAACAACAGGTTCATTATTAAATGATGGAGGAACAACAGTCTATAAACTCATGACAGCAAACTAAAACTTACAGTGGCCCAGCAATGTAGATTTGACTTTTTATTGCATAGAATGCCCTGCGTGCTTTCTCTCTCAGCTCTATTATCACAGGGTTAAAACTTCCAGTGGAACTTATTTGCAGTCCTAAATAATTGTGTACAATGGTCTAATTCATGTGTTCCTAATGTGAAGCTGTATGTGTTTCCTTGAGATCTGGATCTTTTCTGCAAAGTCATTGTTTTTGTCTTTTGAGTGTTTACTGCCAGGGTCGAGGTCTGGCAGTACTGCTCCAGCAGGTCCAGGTTCTGCTGTAGGCCCTGTTCTGTAGGGGACAACAGAACCAGGTCTTCTGCGTAGAGCAGGAACTTGATCTCAGAGTGGTGTAGAGTGAGACCAGGAGCTGCTGATGTCTCTAGGATGGTGGCCAGCTGGTTTATATAGATGTTGAATAGAGTGGGACTCAGACAGCAGCCCTGTCTCTGACTCCACGCTTCTGACAGAAGGATGTTGTTCTTTTGTTGTTATTACTGCACTTATTGTTAGTGTACATTGATTTAATGATGTCATATGTTTTACCCAGGGATGTAGTGGAGGCTAAACGCACGTAAACGCCGTTTGCGCACCTCCCAAAATTCGGAAATAGCGTTTACCCACCTCCAAAGTGCGTTTATCCACCTCTAAATTGCGTGTATCCACCTCTAGCCTATAGTGCCCAAGCCATTTTAAATTAAGCTTATGTAGTTTTAGTTTCAAATTGTTCTATATTAGTTTCATAAGTTGTGAAATCTAAGACGAAATATTTCATATTGCGCATATTGCAGCGATGCCTGGAAGGCACTAGGATTAGGAAATGGTTAGGTGCCTTGAAGTCATGAAGTCAATGGTCGAAGCGCTGCCTTGAAGTCAACGTTGGGGGCTTAATGCGAGACACGGCAGGCAAAAACATCGTTTTTTTTTTCACTGGTCAATTTTGAGATTTTGGGCTATTTGTCTTCAATAACATATATTCTTTCAGACTTGTGGTGAAAAAAAGTAAAAAATACACATTTAGGTCTTTATTTTACTACACTTTCTCCTAATTTCAACAAAAGTTGGCGTTCTAAATCATCCCGCTGCTCCGCGATCGCTGTCTGCACCCTGTCATCTCATATAGGAAAGCTCTTTCTCTCTCTGCAATCCTGTGTAATGCTGTCGGATCCATATACGGTCATTTACTTTTCATAAGCATCCAATTGTGAAAGTAAAAGGGGGGATTTAACTCTAAATCCGCAATCTCATTGGCTGATGAACATTTTCGCGGTAGTTCAGAATGTCGAAAGAAATGCGTCGAAAACGGTCGAAAATCACCTCAGAGAAGACGAAAACAGTTGTTATTAGTAAGAAGACCCAGCAGGGGATTAGGCTACACACTAAGACAGCAGATGATGAAATACCTTCACATAGGCTAGGACGCCGATGTGTCAACTATCGTTCAGAAAACAGGAGTTATCAGACAGCGGAGGTTATCAGATTGACTCTCTCTCTCTCTCTCAAGTACTTTACAGAAATGCATAGCCTACATGTCATATATTAAATATGTAGGTGTCACATATACTATTCTACTATAATTACTATATAATACTAAACCGATCTGTAATTTTGGGATCCTAAGTGGTTGTGAGTCCCTCAGATCCATATTTAGCTGTCAGTAGAGCTGCTGTCCCCTCTCCTAGGAGAACTACCAGCTTCTTTTCTGGTGGTAACTTTTTTTGGTTATTTTTCCAAGGTGTAATTCTCTTAGTGAAGATACTTTTTCCCAGTGGAGGATGAAGTGCACCTCTGTTGGTGGTCACTGAGCCTGTCTCTCTCTCTCTCTGACCTGTCTGTCTGACCCAGTAGGTGGTCACTGAGCCTGTGTTTAGTCAGGATCTGTCTCTTCTTCATATCTCTGACAGTGTGAAGATAATGTGTCTAATAACAATTTAGTCTACTTTGAGTTCTTTCTCCAATGTTCTAAATATTGGTCTTTTGAATGATTCATCCTTGTGTATCACCGGATGTCCAGTGACAGTGCAGCATGGAGGCACTCAGAATGCCAACACATGCCTCAACTTGGTTATATAATAATAATAATAATAATACATTTAATTTATATAGCGCTTTTCACAGACTCAAAGTCGCTTTACAGGGCAGGGTAAATTATAAAAAAAGAACAAAACAAACAAAACAAAATGTTTTGTCATTTAGTAAACTTTATAGATTACAATCATATTATTCCTTCTTGAGTCTCTTCAACAATAATTTAGATTAATGTATAAATTGAATAGTGATTGTGTGACCTATGATCAGGGAACAACCAGTGATACCCTTGGTAGTACCATCAAATGATAACCTATAGCAGTGGCCCACCGTACCGGGTGACCACGTCGTGGTCCATCGGAATTTATAGTTTACCCACCTCTTTTTTTACCACTACACCTCTGGTTTTACCCCCTACACCAGATTAAATATGTCAGGATTTACTAAGGGGGAACCCAGAAGCAGACCAGGACAAGGTGAGTTGAATGAAGCTGATTTGACTGCAGAAGCAGGAGAATCCAGGTGTCGGAGGTGAGTAGGTGGGGGAGAATGAACAGGTCCAACGTCGTTCCTGAAGCAACTGACGACCAGGCAGAGGTGGAGCGTGGAGTCCAGGTGAGTAATGTTAGTGGCTAACAATCCAGCAGGGAATGGATGTCAGGTCAGAGCTTATGAAGGGTGGAGGTGATGATCTGGACCAGGTGTGCTGATAGCTGATGAGCTGCAGGTGTGGGTGATTGAGTGAGATCCTGCCTGACATCGTCGCCAGGCAACCAGACTGGATGCAGTCAGGAAACCTAGGAAAACAGACTCCAGGACAGACTACAGGCAAAAAACAGACTCAGGAGGCAGGGATTCGTGACACAATAACTTTGTAGAATAGTCCACTGTGCCAAATGGAGTTGAATGCCTTTTTGAAATCTATGAAACATACAAAGATTTTGTTATTGTTTTGGTGGTCTCTCTCTCTCTCTCTCTCTCTCTCTCTCTCTCTCTCTCTCTCTCTCTCTCTCTCTCTCTCTCTCTCTCTCTCTCTCTCTCTCTCTCTCTCTCTCTCTCTCTCTCTCTCTCTCTCTCTCTCTCTCTCTCTCTGTCTCTCTCTCTCTCTCTCTCTGTCTCTCTCTCTGTCTCTCTCTCTCTCTCTCTCTCTCTCTCTCTCTCTCTCTCTCTCTCTCTGTCTCTCTCTCTCTCTGTCTCTCTCTCTCTCTCTCTGTCTCTCTCTCTCTCTCTCTCTGTCTCTCTCTCTCTCTCTCTCTCTCTCTCTCTCTCTCTCTCTGTCTCTCTCTCTCTCTCTGTCTCTCTCTCTCTCTCTCTCTCTCTCTCTCTCTCTCTCTCTCTCTCTCTCTCTCTCTCTCTCTGTCTCTCTGTCTCTGTCTCTCTATCTCTGTCTCTCTGTCTCTCTCTCTCTCTGTCTCTCTCTGTCTCTCTCTCTCTCTCTCTGTCTCTCTGTCTCTCTCTCTCTCTCTGCTCTCTCTCTCTCTCTCTCTCTCTCTCTCTCTGTCTCTCTCTCTCTCTCTCTCTCTCTGTCTCTCTCTCTCTATCTCTGTCTCTCTGTCTCTCTCTCTCTCTGTCTCTCTGTCTCTCTCTCTCTCTCTCTCTCTCTGTCTCTCTCTCTCTCTCTCTCTCTCTCTCTGTCTCTCTCTCTCTCTCTCTCTCTCTCTCTCTCTCTCTGTCTCTCTCTCTCTCTCTC
>JABUOV010000197.1:0-74370 GCA_025617405.1 Perca schrenkii
GGTATACCTTAAATGGTTCAAATGTTATGAAAGGGGGGCGTGGCTTATGCATAAGGGGCAGGCCAAACCATCACCAATAAAGAAGGAACTCTCTGCTGAGTTCAATGACACCTCACACAAGACTCTACCTTAAACGGTTCAAATGTTATGAAAGGGGGCGTGGCCTGAGTACGTGGGCGTGGTCATATTATAGGGGGCGGTTCAGTATCACATGTAGACCACACATTCTGAGTTTCATGCAAATCGGATGATTTTTGTCATATAAGGCAGATTTGCTGTTGCCAGCGGGGGGCACTATGACCAAAAATCAATTTTGGCCTGTAAGTGTCCTCAGGCCTGGACCCTTGTCCATCGTGAGAAATTTCGGGCAGATACGACAACGTACACTCAAGTTACAGCAACTTCTTTGTTCATCGCTAAACACTCAAAATGGCCGCAACGCCACGCCCACACCGTCTGACGAAAAGTTTTTCTTTTAATAAATTTTCATCGTTAAGGTGTTGGGATGGTACAGACCAATATTGAAGTCCATCGGATGAAATCTCTAGGAGGAGTTCGTTAAAGTATAGCACCTTGACTTTTAGGCCTACTTCCTGTTGCCACTAGGGGGCGCTATGACTTTAAGTAAATATCGGCCTTTATTTGTCCTCAGGGTCAGACTCTTATGAATCCTGAAAAGTTTCGAGGTAATCGGACAACGTATACTCGAGTTACACCCACTTCCTGTTTCGGCGGCGAAACGCACAAAATGGCCGCCCCGCCAAGGCCACGTCCTATGACGAAAAGTTTTTCTTTTAACAACTTTTACATCTTAAATTGGCACAGACCGAGTTTGAAGTTGATCGGATTAAATCTCTAGGAGGTGTTCGTTAAAGTACGTCATGTGGAAATGGCCAAAATCGTACTAATTTCGAACTTTGAAATCAAAATTGCGGACTTCCTGTTGGGTTTAGGGTATGGCTCTATTGAAGTTTTTTGTACGTCTTGACATGATACATATGTTTACCAAGTTTCGTGAGTCTACGTTAAACGCACTGGAGGGGCTCAATTTTCGTAACTTTGTAGGGGGCGCTAGCGAGCCATTTTTGTGCGCCTATTCCCGAAACCCTTAAAATACGTAAATTTTCACCAGACTTGATAGGACCGCCAAATTTGGTGAGTTTTTGAATATATTAAACCCCTCAAAAAGCCTATTCATTTGACGGGAAAATAATAGAAAGAAAGAAGAAAGGAGAAAGAAGAATTCCTTCAGTTTCAATAGGGCCTTCGCCGCTGTCGGCGCTCGGGCCCTAACAATAATAATTCCTTCAGTTTCAATAGGGCCTTCGCCGCTGTCGGCGCTCGGGCCCTAATAATAATTCCTTCAGTTTCAATAGGGCCTTCGCCGCTGTCGCCGCTCGGGCCCTAATAATTCCTTCAGTTTCAATAGGGCCTTCGCCGCTGTCGGCGCTCGGGCCCTAATAATTCCTTCAGTTTCAATAGGGCCTTCGCCGCTGTCGGCGCTCGGGCCCTAATAATTCCTTCAGTTTCAATAGGGCCTTCGCCGCTGTCGGCGCTCGGGCCCTAATAATAAAAAGATTAATTCTTTCAGTTTCAATAGGGCTAATAATAGAAAGAAAGAAAGAAAGAAAGAAAGAATAATTCCTTCAGTTTCAATAGGGCCTTCGCCGCTGTCGGCGCTCGGGCCCTAATAAGAGGATGTAACCAGTAGATTCATTGTGCAGACAAATCTCTAACAAGCACACAGCAAGGCCAGTCATTAGGGCCCGAG
This sequence comes from Perca schrenkii, assembly GCA_025617405.1. Lineage (NCBI taxonomy): Eukaryota > Metazoa > Chordata > Actinopteri > Perciformes > Percidae > Perca > Perca schrenkii. Next base: position 1,772 of record JABUOV010000197.1, read on the forward strand.
CGCTGACAGCGGCGATGGCCCTATTGAAACTGAAGGAATTAATCTTTCTATTATTAGGGCCCGAGCGCCGACAGCGGCGAAGGCCCTATTGAAACTGAAGGAATTAATCTGGTGAAAATTTATGTATTTTAAGGGTTTCGGGAATAGGCGCACAAAAATGGCTCGCTAGCGCCCCCTAGAATGTTAAGAAAATTGAGCCCCTGCAGTGCGTTTAACGTAGACTCACGAAACTTGTTACACACAGCCCAGTCTCATGCCAGGTCGTTATATAGTCACGTTATTGTAATCTATTAAGTCGTGGACAGGTTACGTAAATGCCGTTTTTTTCGTGTGGCGATTACGAAATTGAAAGCAATGCATTTTAATGGGAAGCATATTTCGTGATTCCAGAACGGAAGCGAGTAGCGAGTAGTTGATAAGGCGAAAGTCCGCGTAGGGAGGATGGTCGGGGTGGTGGATGGGTCATAAAACACAGGACTTTCACGCCGGAGACCGGGGACTGGGGATCGCGCCCCGCGTGTGGCAGTACCTTTGTCCCGCGTGTTGCAGTTCCTTTGTCGGCGTGTCCCGCGTGTGACGGTTCCTTACCCCGTTCTTTTTTTTTCCTAACCCCAACCGTCTCGTTATTGTGGCGTTTCATTTCCCGTGTCTTGCGCGTGGCGTGTGGCGCCGCATATCCCCGATCGCGTGTGGCGCCTCATTTCCCCGTAGTCGCGTCAGCATTTCCCCGATCGCGAGTGGCGGCCCGTGCCGTTGTTTTGGCCGGCGTGTGGCGCCTCATTTCCCCGTAGTCGCGTCAGCATTTCCCCGATCGCGAGTGGCGGCCCGTGCCGTTGTTTTGGCCGGTGTGTGGCGCCTCATTTCCCCCTAGTCGCGTCCCCCAGAGCAGGTTCGAAAAGCGTGACCTGTACACGTTCAGAAGTCGTTGCATATACACGAAAAAAACGTCAAAATCGTAACCTGTCCACGACTTAATAGATTACAATAACGTAACTATTACACGACCTGGCGTGAGACCGGGTTGGTACACATATGTAACATGTCGAGATGTACAATAAACTTCATTAGAGCCATACCCTAAACCCAACAGGAAGTCCGCCATTTTGATTTCAAAGTTTGAAATTAGTGCGATTTTGGCCATTTCCACATGTCGTACTTTAACGAACTTCTCCTAGAAATTTCATCCGATCAACTTCAAAACTCGGTCTGTGCCATCTTAAGAAGTTAAAGATGAAAAGTTGTTAAAAGAAAAACTTTTCGTCATAGGGCGTGGCCGTGGCGGGGCGGCCATTTTGTTCGTTTCGCAAGGGTCCAGGCCTGAGGACACCTACAGGCCAAAATTGACTTTTGGTCATAGCGCCCCCCGCTGGCAACATGAAATATGCCTTATATGACAAACATCATCCGATTTGCATGAAACTCAGAATGTGTGGTCTAGGTGTGATACTGAGCCGGCCCCTATAATATGACCACGCCCACTTACTCAGGCCACGCCCCCTTTCATAACATTTGAACCGTTTATGGTAGAGTCTTGTGTGAGGTGTCATTGAACTCAGCAGAGAGTTCCTTCTTTATTGGTGATAGTCTGGCCCGCCCCCTATGCGTAAGCCACGCCCCCTTTCATAACATTTGAACCGTTTAAGGTATACCCTTGTGTGAGGTATCATTGAACTCAGCAGAGACTTCCTTCTTCATTGGTGATGGTTTGGCCCGTCCCCTATGTTCAAGCCACGCCCCCTTTCATACATGCTGACCCATTTAAGGTAGAGTCTTGTGTGAGGTATCATTCATCTCAGCAGAGGCTTCATTTTTAATTGGTGATGGTTGGACCTGCCCCCTATGCTTTAGCCACGCCCCCTTTCACAGCTAATGAACCGTATGACGTAGAGTCTTGTGTGAGCTATCGTTGAACTCGGCGAGGAGTTCCCTTTTCATTGGTGACGGTTTACGGCGTCCGAGTGCCGCGCGAATGCACGGTCGCAAGGAGCGGCGTCCGCCCGGTAACCCGACGCGCGCAGAGGCGCGAGGGCCCGTCCATCGCTGCTCGCAGCTTTAATTAGGGCCCGAGCGCCGACAGCGGCGAAGGCCCTATTGAAACTGAAGGAATTAATCTTTCTATTCTTTTTCCCGTCAAATGAATTGGCTTTTTGAGGGCCTTAACATATTCAAAAACTCACCAAATTTGGCACTTGCATCAAGTCTGGTGAAAATTTACGTATTTTAAGGGTTTTGGGAATAGGCGCGCAAAAATGGCTCGCTAGCGCCCCCTAGAATGTTAAGAAAATTGAGCCCCTGCAGTGCGTTTAACGTAGACTCACGAAACTTGGTACACATATGTATCATGTCAAGATGTACAAAAAACTTCATTAGAGCCATACCCTAAACCCAACAGGAAGTCCGCCATTTTGATTTCAAAGTTCGAAATTAGTGCGATTTTGGCCATTTCCACATGTCGTACTTTAACGAACTCCTCCTAGAGATTTCATCCGATCAACTTCAAACTCGGTCTGTGCCATCTTAAGATGTTAAAGATGAAAATTTATTAAAAGAAAAACTTTTCGTCATAGGGCGTGACCGTGGCGGGGCGGCCATTTTGTGCGTTTCGCCGCCGAAACAGGAAGTGGGTGTAACTTGAGTGTACATTGTCCGATTACCTCACAACTTTTCAGGATTCATAAGAGTCCAACCCTGAGGACAAATAAAAACCGATATTTACTTAAAGTCATAGCGCCCCCTAGTGGCAACAGGAAGTAGGCCTAAAAGTCAAGGTGCTATACTTTAACAAACTTCTCCTAGAGATTTCATCCGATGGACTTCAAACTTGGTCTGTACCATCCCAACACCTTAATGATGAAAAGTTATTAAAAGAAAAACTTTTCGTCAGACGGTGTGGGCGTGGCGTGGCAGCCATGTTGAGTGTTTAGCGATGAACAAAGAAGTTGTTGTAACATGAGTGTACGTTGTCGTATCTGCCCGAAATTTGTCACGATGGACAAGGGTCCAGGCCTGAGGACACCTACAGGCCAATATTGACTTTTGGTCATAGCGCCCCCCCCTGGCCACAGGAAATGCGCCTTATATGACAAACATCATCCGATTTACATGAAACTTAGATTGTGTGGTCTACATGTGATACTGAGCCGCCTCCTATAATATGACCACGCCCTCTTACTCAGGCCACGCCCCATTTTATAATATTTGAACTGTTAAAGGTAGAGTCTTGTGTGAGGTGTCATTGAACTCAGCAGACTTCCTTCTTCATTGGTGATTGTTTGGCCTGCCCCCTATGTTCAAGCCACGCCCCCTTTCATACATGCTGACCCATCTAACGTAGAGTCTTATGTGAGGTATCATTGAACTCAGCAGAGACTTCCTTTTTAATTGGTGGTGGTTTGACCCGCCCCCTATGCTTTAGCCACGCCCCCTTTCACAGCTAATGAACCGTATGACGTAGAGTCTTGTGTGAGGTATCGTTGAACTCGGCGGGGAGTTCCCTTTTCATTAGTGACGATTTGCGGCGTCTGAGTGCCGCGCGAATACACGGTCGTAAGGAGCGCCGTCCGCCGGTAACCCCGATGCGCGCAGAGGCGCGAGGGCCTGTCCATCGCTGCTCGCAGCTTTAATTAAGATTAGGTTTTAACAGGGAAAATGTGAAAGCAGTCACTTTGTGTATCAAAAACAGAAGACACTATCGATATTATCCTGCCGCTTGCTAGGTACGCTAGTTTTCTCATTTGCAGCTGGCCTTGTGATCATTCTTCTCATAGTAGCTTGGCAACACTGTTTTTATACAGTATGTTCAGAAACTATCCTGTGGCTATACTTTGCTGCCAGGACACTAGACATACGGAACACATCAGCTGTCTTAAGTCCAGACCAGAGATTCCGGTCGAGACGAGTTGAAACTTGCAACTACTTGTAAGTCTCCATTCTGCAATGTTCCAAAACCTGCCAGTTAAGACCAATGAGACCAATGAGACAAACAAGACGTTGTGTCATCTCCCTAGCAATGACTCTCTGTACTTCCGTTCTAACTTCCGACTTTCAGGCTTTTTTGCAGAAGGATATATCTATATATGGCCTTAAAACCCACCTTTTTAGGAGAGCTTTTGAGTGAACTCGTTCCCTTTTCCTTATTGTTTCATTTCATTCTATTTATTAGGGCCCGAGCGCCGACAGCGGCGAAGGCCCTATTGAAACTGAAGGAATTATTGTTTGTTTCTATTATTATTGTTTTTCCCGTCAAATGAATTGCCTTTTTGAGGGGCTTACCATATTCAAAAACTCACCAAATTTGGCGGCCGCATCAAGTCTGGTGAAAATGTACATATTTTAAGGGTTTCGGGAATAGGCACACAAAAATGGCTCGCTAGCGCCCCCTAGAAAGTTATGAAAATTGAGCCCCTGCAGTGCGTTTAACGTAGATTCACGAAACTTGGTACACATATGTAACATGTCAAGATGTACAGAAAACGCTTTTAGAGCCATACCCTAAACCCAACAGGAAGTCCGCCATTTTGATTTCAAAGTTCGAAATTAGTGCGATTTTGGCCATTTCCACATGTCGTACTTTAACAAACTCCTCCTAGAGATTTCATCCGATCAACTTCAAACTCGCTCTGTGCAATCTTAAGATGTTAAAGATGAAAAGTTGTTAAAAGAAAAACTTTTCGTCAGACTGTGTGGGTGTGGCGTGGCGGCAATTGTAACTTGAGTGTACGTTGTCGTATCTGCCCGAAATTTGTCACGATGGACAAGGGTCCAGGCCTGACGACACCTACAGGCAAAAATTGACTTTTGGTCATAGCGCCACTCAGCAGAGAGTTCCTTTTTTATTGGTGATGGTTTGGCCCGCCCCCTATGCATAAGCCACGCCCCCTTTCATAACATTTGAACCGTTTAAGGTACACCCTTGTGTGAGGTATCATTGAACTCAGCAGAGACTTCCTTATTCATTGGTGATGGTTTGGCCCGCCCCTTATGTTCAAGCCACGCCTTTTTTAATAAATGCTGACCCATCTAAGGTAGAGTCTTGTGTGAGGTATCATTGAACTCAGCAGAGACTTCCTTCTTCATTGGTGATGGTTTGATCCGCCCCCTATGCATTAGCCACGCCCCCTTTTCACAGCTAATGAACCGTATGACGTAGAGTCTTGTGTGAGGTATCGTTGAACTCGGCGGGGAGTTCCCTTTCATTGGTGACAATTTGCGGCGTCTGAATGCCGCGCAAATGCACGGTCGCAAGGAGCGGAGTCCGCCGGTAACCTCGATGCGCACCGAGGCGCGAGGGGCCCGTCCATCGCTGCTCGCAGCTTTAATTTACTTTTATTTTCATGCTCTCCATGTGTTTTTTATTTTTTTAGCACTATCATGTAGCACCTTGAGATTTGCGTAAATATAAAGTGCATTACAAATTAAATGTATTATTATTATTATTATTATTATTATTATTATTATTATTATTATATCATTTGTTGATCTAAATTTAATGAGGATAGTGGTAGTGAGATGCTTACTACAGCTGCATTTCTAGTAGAAATGAATCAAAGAAAACGTTTATTTCTCTGATTCTCTGCTTTGTTCTAACGCTGCTCCCTCTCTTCAGTCACTCTCTAGCTCGCTCCACCACATACTGTGCTTGCGTTGCTCGTTGAGCCTCCTTCTAAAATTATATTATAAATAACTATATGAATGTATTTCTATAGTTTGTAGCTGACTTGACAAGCTGACTTCTTTATTGGCTGTTGAAACAGATCTCTTGCGTTTAAAACCAGCCTCTGGAGACTCAACCAGCTGAGTCGCAGTGACACCATCAGCTGTTTGAGTCGAGCTGAGACGGGCCGGTTCTGACTGCTGAAACGTTCTAAAATGGATTCATCTTGTTGCAAATCTTTGGTCTGAACTGGAGTTTATAGTCCCAACCTTCTCAGGTTGTACAATCAGCAATTAAGTGAACTGACTGAATCTTTCACAAGCAAGCCAGACTTTGGTCAAAGCCAGTAACTTGCTGCTGGCTTTGCCATAACTGTACATCTGAGTCATGGTCATGACTTCATCTACCATTAGTCTTTACTTTCAGCTTTGCAGCTGCCATAGAGAATTGTGTCGATTGTGAGACCAGACAAACAGTCATAAGCAGACCTTTCAAAATATTGTTTTCAATAAAGACGTTTTAATATTTGAAAGGTGTTTCTGACTTCTTAAAAAGTAAGTTCACATTATCATAGTGTTAATATTAAATGAAGAAAAAACTAAAAAGTCAGACATCTGTTTTTTTAATAGAAACCTACACAGATCGTCCCCCCATGCGATGCTACTGTAACATAAATGTCCTTAAAATGTGTTTATGAAAAGACATGTATATCAATTAACATAGTTGTATATCTGTATGAGGTTGTACGGACAAATATAAAATGATGTTGATGATGATGAAGTTATAATTTATTGGTATCAGCAGATAGTTAACATTGTCTCAGATCAGGATTCCATATAAAAAAGTTGTGCTATAATCAACAGAGTCTCACCTTGAAATCATTTATAATTACCATCGGTTGTGTCCTCCCCCCGGAGATTCCCCCAGCCATCCCCACCTTCGAACTAAATCTCTCAAAACAAACCCCTTTCTCTCTGACACTGACATGTAAAATATACTGTGTTATTGTGTTTTTAGTTGCTGTCTAATAGTAGCTTGCTTGCTCGCTAACTGGTCAGCTACCAATACAAAGCCAATAAAGAAAAATCTAATTGTGCTGGGGAAACTGCAGCTTTCATTAGAATGACATGGATAAACATTAATAAACTTTAGGCTAATAAAACTTGAATGGATAAAGTTGTCCATGAACAGAAACGTTTTAATCGCCGATGGTGTTTAACAAGGAAGACAACTCCCTAATCCCAACCAACTTTATGACGTCATCAAAAGTCAATGTTTCATCCATTCTTTTAATTGAGAGACCCCTAGTGGCAGAAAATGACATATAAATGTATGTTTAAGGTACATTTTGAAGGGACTAAAAATGTGTGCCGATTAATTGCAATTAACTTTAGACAATCATGTGATTAATCATGATTGAATATTTTGAATCAATTGGCATCCCGAATAATAATATATAAATAATTAATTTCATGAACACAGTGTTTGTGTCAGCTAAAGACGGCAGCTAAAGACGGCAATATTAAGGTTCATTGTACACTCTGTGCTGGAGGCGACAAAGTGCTATCTAGCTACAAAAACACTACGTCAAATTTGAAGAAACATTTGGAGTCGCAGCACTGCAGTCAAACTTACAGAGCAAGTCCCAGCAGGTCGTGCGAAGCAGAGAGAAGGAGGTCCCCCACCACCCAAACAAGTTGGTCGGGCAGTATGTTGTAGCGGAAATGCTGCCCTTAAACACGGTTTACTCGCTCTCTTTCGTGCCATAATAAACCAGATCCAGATCCAGGAAGACAAGATGGCGCTAGTGTGCATGGCAAGCCATCTGTCTCCGTCTCGTCTGCTTAGTCTGTTGTTTGCTATTGCTCTATTTATCTACTATCAAGATGTTTCTGCTTTACTCGTTTATGATCGCCAAGCACTTATCAACATTCAACTATCTGCTGACTTATTGTCTGAAAGACATGCATTGGGAGATCGCTGGACCTCGAGGATTCCTCCTCTGCTGTCGAATATACCTGAGCACCTGCGCCGTTCACCTGCTGTTCTTCCCCGTAAGAAACGCTACAGACGACGGGGAAAGCGTGGAGGTGTGCTGGTCAGATTCAAGGCTTACCTGGCGCTCACCTATGTGACGTGTCCTGATGGACGCTATGTTCCTGCTGCCGGGCGCTTGCTGGGGATGAGAGACCGCTGTGGGTGTGGCGTGGCGGCAATTGTAACTTGAGTGTACGTTGTCGTATCTGCCCGAAATTTGTCACGATGGACAAGGGTCCAGGCCTGACGACACCTACAGGCAAAAATTGACTTTTGGTCATAGCGCCCCCCCGTAGCCACAGGAAATCTGCCTTATATGACAAACATCATCCGATTTACATGAAACTTATAATATGTGGTCTACATGTGATACTGAGCCGCCCCCTATAATATGACCACGCCCACTTACTCAGGCCACGCCCCCTTTCATAACATTTGAACCGTTTAAGATAGAGACTCGTGTGAGGTGTCATTGAACTCAGCAGAGACTTCCTTTTTTATTGGTGATGGTTTGGCCCGCCCCATATGCATAAGCCACGCCCCCTCTCATAACATTTGAACCGTTTAAGGTACATCCTTGTGTGAGGTATCATTGAACTCAGCAGAGACTTCCTTCTTCATTGGTGATGGTTTGGCCCACCCCTTATGTTCAAGCCACGCCTTTTTTAATAAATGCTGACCCATCTAAGGTAGAGTCTTGTGTGAGGTATCATTGAACTCAGCAGAGACTTCCTTCTTCATTGGTGATTGTTTGATCCGCCCCCTATGCATTAGCCACGCCCCTTTTCACAGCTAATGAACCGTATGACGTAAAGTCTTGTGTGAGGTATCGTTGAACTCGGCGGGGAGTTCCCTTTTCATTGGTGACAATTTGCGGCGTCTGAATGCCGCGCAAATGCACGGTCGCAAGGAGCGGAGTCCGCCGGTAACCTCGATGCGCACCGAGGCGCGAGGGCCCGTCCATCGCTGCTCGCAGCTTTAATTTACTTTTATTTTCATGCTCTCCATGTGTTTTTATTTTTTAGCACTATCATGTAGCACCTTGAGATTTGCGTAAATATAAAGTGCATTACAAATTAAATGTATTATTATTATTATTATTATTATTATTATTATTATTATTATTATATCATTTGTTGATCTAAATTTAATGAGGATAGTGGTAGTGAGATGCTTACTACAGCTGCATTTCTAGTAGAAATGAATCAAAGAAAACGTTTATTTCTCTGATTCTCTGCTTTGTTCTAACGCTGCTCCCTCTCTTCAGTCACTCTCTAGCTCGCTCCACCACATACTGTGCTTGCGTTGCTCGTTGAGCCTCCTTCTAAAAATTATATTATAAATAACTATATGAATGTATTTCTATAGTTTGTAGCTGACTTGACAAGCTGACTTCTTTATTGGCTGTTGAAACAGATCTCTTGCGTTTAAAACCAGCCTCTGGAGACTCAACCAGCTGAGTCGCAGTGACACCATCAGCTGTTTGAGTCGAGCTGAGACGGGCCGGTTCTGACTGCTGAAACGTTCTAAAATGGATTCATCTTGTTGCAAATCTTTGGTCTGAACTGGAGTTTATAGTCCCAACCTTCTCAGGTTGTACAATCAGCAATTAAGTGAACTGACTGAATCTTTCACAAGCAAGCCAGACTTTGGTCAAAGCCAGTAACTTGCTGCTGGCTTTGCCATAACTGTACATCTGAGTCATGGTCATGACTTCATCTACCATTAGTCTTTACTTTCAGCTTTGCAGCTGCCATAGAGAATTGTGTCGATTGTGAGACCAGACAAACAGTCATAAGCAGACCTTTCAAAATATTGTTTTCAATAAAGACGTTTTAATATTTGAAAGGTGTTTCTGACTTCTTAAAAAGTAAGTTCACATTATCATAGTGTTAATATTAAATGAAGAAAAACTAAAAGTCAGACATCTGTTTTTTAATAGAAACCTACACAGATCGTCCCCCATGCGATGCTACTGTAACATAAATGTCCTTAAAATGTGTTTATGAAAAGACATGTATATCAATTAACATAGTTGTATATCTGTATGAGGTTGTACGGACAAATATAAAATGATGTTGATGATGATGAAGTTATAATTTATTGGTATCAGCAGATAGTTAACATTGTCTCAGATCAGGATTCCATATAAAAAAGTTGTGCTATAATCAACAGAGTCTCACCTTGAAATCATTTATAATTACCATCGGTTGTGTCCTCCCCCCCGGAGATTCCCCCAGCCATCCCCCACCTTCGAACTAAATCTCTCAAAACAAACCCCTTTCTCTCTGACACTGACATGTAAAATATACTGTGTTATTGTGTTTTTTAGTTGCTGTCTAATAGTAGCTTGCTTGCTCGCTAACTGGTCAGCTACCAATACAAAGCCAATAAAGAAAAATCTAATTGTGCTGGGGAAACTGCAGCTTTCATTAGAATGACATGGATAAACATTAATAAACTTTAGGCTAATAAAACTTGAATGGATAAAGTTGTCCATGAACAGAAACGTTTTAATCGCCGATGGTGTTTAACAAGGAAGACAACTCCCTAATCCCAACCAACTTTATGACGTCATCAAAAGTCAATGTTTCATCCATTCTTTTAATTGAGAGACCCCTAGTGGCAGAAAATGACATATAAATGTATGTTTAAGGTACATTTTGAAGGGACTAAAAATGTGTGCCGATTAATTGCAATTAACTTTAGACAATCATGTGATTAATCATGATTGAATATTTTGAATCAATTGGCATCCCGAATAATAATATATAAATAATTAATTTCATGAACACAGTGTTTGTGTCAGCTAAAGACGGCAGCTAAAGACGGCAATATTAAGGTTCATTGTACACTCTGTGCTGGAGGCGACAAAGTGCTATCTAGCTACAAAAACACTACGTCAAATTTGAAGAAACATTTGGAGTCGCAGCACTGCAGTCAAACTTACAGAGCAAGTCCCAGCAGGTCGTGCGAAGCAGAGAGAAGGAGGTCCCCCACCACCCAAACAAGTTGGTCGGGCAGTATGTTGTAGCGGAAATGCTGCCCTTAAACACGGTTTACTCGCTCTCTTTCGTGCCATAATAAACCAGATCCAGATCCAGGAAGACAAGATGGCGCTAGTGTGCATGGCAAGCCATCTGTCTCCGTCTCGTCTGCTTAGTCTGTTGTTTGCTATCGCTCTATTTATCTACTATCAAGATGTTTCTGCTTTACTCGTTTATGATCGCCAAGCACTTATCAACATTCAACTATCTGCTGACTTATTGTCTGAAAGACATGCATTGGGAGATCGCTGGACCTCGAGGATTCCTCCTCTGCTGTCGAATATACCTGAGCACCTGCGCCGTTCACCTGCTGTTCTTCCCCGTAAGAAACGCTACAGACGACGGGGAAAGCGTGGAGGTGTGCTGGTCAGATTCAAGGCTTACCTGGCGCTCACCTATGTGACGTGTCCTGATGGACGCTATGTTCCTGCTGCCGGGCGCTTGCTGGGGATGAGAGACCGCTGGCTTCGTCCCATTGTCCCTGGCTCACAGGTTATATCCGGGGCCCACCTGCTGACAGCACCACGGGCCGTGTCAGTACTTGGATCTTCTCCCATGCGTGCTCGGTTCCGCCGAGGTGGGGTGGATTTTTTGAACCTGCGCCCGCTAGATCGTGCGGCGCCTCCAGCAAGTGAGGATCAAACTCTTCGCCTTGCATTATTTAATGCTAGATCGCTAGCCAACAAGACTTTTCTCCTCAATGACTTCTTCACTTCTCGTGAGTTGGATTTTTTGTTCTTAACAGAAACCTGGCTTCATGATGGCGAGCTCACGCCTTTTTCTGAACTTCTTCCTCCCCGATGTGGCTTCCTCAGCTCCCCTCGGACCACAGGTAAAGGTGGAGGATTAGCTGCTGTGTTTAAGTGTGCTTTTCCTGCTTCTTACAGTGCAGACGCTCTACTGCTTGCTCCTGCTTCTGCTTGCATATTTCTGCTGATAATCTTGCTTTTCCTCTGAGAGAAACTATGAGCAGCGGCTCTTGGATACTTATAAATCACTGGACTATACATTTTTTGTAGACATAGTAGGCTATTGTCATATTTGAACATTTTTCTGCGTGACCGAGGCCTACCAATAGCTCAAGCCTGTCCTAAAGTGACTGTAGCTAAAGCTAATTAGCAGCAAGATGCCACCCTTCTCCATAGAGGACTACTACAAACTCCTGCAGAAGATTGCAGTTCTGGAAACCAAAATTTACCGGTTAGAAGTAAACCTGGAAGTGAACGGATCATGTGGAAATGACACCACTTTACCAGTGACCCAAAACAATGGACAAAAGCATGCTAACATACGGCTAACTAGCACCAGCAAGACCACAAAGAAACAAGAGGGCTCTGGAACGGATAATAAATCAACAAGTGGCAGTCCTCCCTGGAACTCTTTTGGTGCAAAGCCTAAGAGTAAATCATTTTCCTGGGAAATGGGAGGACGACTAACGGGCAGGACACAGCGCCCTGAGATTTGTGATATGACCGGCTGGCCTGCATTACCACCCAGGCAGAGTGCCTCTTCAACCCCTGTACTTAGTAGGACACAGCCGTGGACAGCTGCAAAAGGGAAAATCAGCAACAAAAATGCCTCCCCAACAACTGAGTGTGCAGGTGGAGAACAGATTTGCTCCTCTGCTACAGGACCCTGGACATGACCTGGATTACGTCTCATCGTCACACAGCAGGGTAAGGACTGAGAGCAATTCTAAAAGTAAAAAGCTACAGGGAAAGCTAACGACTGGGCCCCAAACTCTGATTGTGGGTGACTCTGCTGTGAAAGATATAAAAAGCAGTAAAAACACCAAAATACTCTGTTTTCCCAAAGACATGGTGTCTGACTTGGCCCAAAGAATCCCAGATATCGTAGCAGCACACCCAACTGTGAAGAACATTGTACTGCACATAGGGTCAAATGATGTTGTAAAGCAAGAGTCTGAAGTGCTGAATCGTGACTTTATGAATCTGCTGAACGCAGTCAGCTCCGTAAACGCAAAGGTGTTTATCAGTGGCCCTATACCGCCAGTCAGAGGAGGAGCTGAGAGATTCAGCAGACTGTTGGCACTGAACAGATGGCTTTCAAATGCATGTACCAACCATTCTCTGCAGTTCATTGACAATTTTAACATTTTCTGGGGCTGCAGACATCTTTTTAAAGCAGATGGACTATTCCTTAACAAGCCAGGAGTAAAGCTGTTCACCTCTAGCCTACTTTACTTTCTGCGCCACACATCTGCTCCCTTGGCCAAGGACACGAGACAAGATGTACCAAAACAAGAGGAAGACACAACAACAAAGTGCGGCAGTGAGCCACCACAGCCCCCCCCCCACCTGAGGAAAGATTTGACCATGGGAGACCAAAGAGCAGAGATGAGAAATCTCAACCCCCCTTCTCACCCGTGCAACACTCCTCAAGCCCCTGTGACAACCACGACAGCTATGAGGACCTCTTTAAGGATATGTCGCTCTCCCCTCTTTCCCACATCCCCATGTTGGAGTTCACTGACCAGATGAAGCAGCTGGTAAATGCTGGAACCAAGTATGCCCCCCTTCCCTTCTCCCATCGTAAAACGCCAGGCACCTCTGCCCCCCTCAAGGACGGCAGCTAACTCCTTCTCCCCAAACTGATAAGGATGCTTGTGTGCAAAATGCAGTAAGCATTAACTGATATGGGCCGGGTCCAGGCTGCATGCATAGTAGCACTCATGACTCTTTCCAAGACAAGCCTGGGCCCTGCGTATTAGGTTCTTCCACAATTTATGTTGTGATAGGTAATAGAAAAAGAATGGCAAATAAGCACGTAACTGCAAACTTTGCAAATTTAGCATCCATTCCTCGTCAGCCACAGTCTGTCCCAAAAAAATGAAAACGCACTAACATTAGCCCTACTAAACGTTAGGTCTTTGGCAGGAAAATCATTTTTTAATCAATGATTTTATTATCAAGAACAATCTTGATTTTATGTTTTTTAACTGAAACCTGGTTGGACTATAATAACAGGGCTGCTGGTCTCAGTGATTCAGCCCCCTGACTTTACTTTTATGAGTGAGAATAGAGTGAATAAGAAAGGAGGTGGAGTCGCCATTTTGTTTAATGACTCATTCCAATGTACGCAAATATCTTACGGAAATTTTGCTTCTTTTGAATATGTGGCTCTTCAGCTAAGATCCTCCCCTCAAGCTCTACTTCTAAATATCTACAGGCCACCTAAATACTGTGCATCCTTCTTTGACAATTTTAATGAACTGCTGTCTATAATCTGTATTAACTTTGACCGTGTAATTATTGCTGGTGATTTTAACATTCATGTTGACAACCCCCCAGGACCGAGGGACCAAAGAACTGTGTTGTGTTTTTTGAAAGCTATGGACTGACTCAGCATGTGACACAGCCCACGCACAATAAGGGGCACACTCTGGACTTGATTATCTCCAAGGGTCTGAACATTCCCAAGGTTGTGGTGACTGATGTTGCTCTCTCTGATCATTCCTGTGTTTTCTTTAACGGCACTATCTCTGTGCCCAAAAGTGTTCAAACAAAGTTAATCAGAAAACGGTATATCACTGAAAACACCAGTGAATCATTCATTCAGCTTTTCTCCTCTACACCCACCCTCACTGGGGCCTCAGTCACTGAGCTTGTAGATAATTTCAACTGTAAAATTACAACTGTTATTGATGCTATTGCTCCCACTAAGGTCAAAGCTGTCTCTGGTAAGAAAAGATCTCCATGGAGAAATTTTATAGGTGTGAGAACAGAAAAAAGAGAGTGTCGAAAAGCTGAACGCAGTTGGCGAAAATCTAATCTCCAGGTCCATTATAACACTTATAAAGAGAGACTTCGCATTTATAATCTGGAACTAAGAAATGCAAGACGGTCCTTTTTCTCTGACATTATCGCCAGAAACAATAATAATTCACGTGCTTTGTTTGCTACTGTTGATAGATTCAGAATCAGAATCAGAATCAGAAAGGGTTTTATTGCCAAGTACGTTTTTTGACACATACAAGGAATTTGTTTTGGTGTTGCTGGTGCACATCACACATTCTCTAAATGTAATATTAAACAATATAAGTATAGGTAAACAATATAAGTATATGTACACAGTATGTATTAAATTAAAAATAAAGATAGAAATAAAATAAAATAGATAAATAAAGAGCAAAGAGCATTAGAGCAGAGAGAACAGTGGCATGAAGAGCCAGGTGGAGAGTCACGGTGGTTTCCGGGCCTTGTTAATAAGGCTAGTGGCGGAGGGGGAAAAAGCTGTTCATGTGGCGTGAGGTTTTGGTCCTGATGGACCTCAGCCTCCTGCCAGATGGGAGGGGCTCAAAGAGTTTGTGTCCGGGGTGGGAGGGGTCAGCCACAATCTTTCCAGCACGCTTCAGAGTCCTGGTGGCGTAAAGGTCCTGGAGCGGCGGCAGATTGCAGCCAATCACCTTCTCAGCTGACCGAATGACACGCTGCAGTCTGCCCTTGTCCTTGGCAGTGGCAGCAGCGTACCAGATGGTGATGGAGGATGTGAGGATGGACTCAATGATGGCTGTGTAGAAGTGCACCATCATTGTCTTTGGCAGGTTGAATTTCTTCAGCTGCCGCAGGAAGTACATCCTCTGTTGTGCTTTCTTGACGAGGGAGCTGATGTTCAGCTCCCACTTGAGGTCCTGGGAGATTGTAGTTCCCAGGAAGCGGAAAGACTCCACAATGTTAATTGTGGAGCCACAGAGGGTCATGGGGGCAGGTGGGGCTGGGTTCTTCCTGAAGTCCACAACCATCTCCACTGTCTTTAGAGCGTTGAGATCTAAATTGTTTTGGTTGCACCACTTCACCAGGTGGTCAGCCTCCGACCTGTAAGAGGACTCGTCTCCATCAGAGATGAGTCCGATGAGGGAGGTGTCGTCCGCGAACTTCAGAAGCTTGACGGACTGATGACTGGAGGTGCAGTTGTTGGTGTAGAGGGAGAAGAGCAGAGGCGAAAGAACACAGCCCTGAGGGGGATCCAGTGCTGATGGTCTGTGAGTTGGAGACGTGTTTCCCCAGCTTGACATGCTGCTTCCTGTCAGACAGAAAGTCAGTGATCCACCTGCAGGTGGAGTCAGGCACACCAAGCTGGGAGAGCTTCTCCTGGAGCAGAGCCGGGATGATGGTGTTGAAGGCAGAGCTGAAGTCCAAAAACAGGATCCTGGCGTAGGTTCCTGCAGAGTCCAGGTGCCGGAGGATGTAGTGGAGGGCCAGGTTGACTGCGTCATCTACAGACCTATTGGCTCTGTAGGCAAACTGCAGGGATGTCCAGGAGGGTGTCGGTAATGGCTTTGAGGTGTGAAAGCACAAGGCGCTCAAAGGACTTCATAACCACAGAGGTCAGGGCGACGGGTCTGAAGTCATTAAGTCCTGTGGTCCTTGGCTTCTTGGGGACAGGGATGATGGTTGAGGTCTTGAAGCAGGCTGGCACGTGACATGTCTCCAGTGAGGTGTTAAAAATGTCTGTGAACACTGGAGACAGCTGGTCAGCACAGTGCTTCAAGCATGATGGGGAGACAGCATCTGGTCCAGCAGCTTTCCTGGGATTCTGTCTCCTAAAGAGTCTGTTGACGTCCCTCTCGTGGATGGAGAGAGTCGTCACTGAGGTGGGTAGGGGGGTGGAGGTGGAGACCTTTAAGGAGGGCATTGGTGGGGGGGGCCCAGGGCCCTGCTGAGGTGGGTGAGGTGGAGGTGATGCACAGTGGCTGTAGCTGTAGGGAGGTGTCGTGGGGGGATGGTGTCAGGACTGACCTTTTGTCTTTCAAATCGACAGTAGAACTCGTTCAGGTCGTTGGCTAGGTGTCGGTCATCGAAGGAGTGGGGGGTTTTAGGCTTGTAGTTGGTGATCTGCCTAAGTCCTTTCCAGACAGTTGCAGAGTCATTAGCTGAGAACTGGTTTTGGAGTTTCTCAGAGTATCGTCGTTTAGCCTCCTTCACCGCCTTGCTAAACTTGTACTGTGACTCTTTAAATCTGTCTTTGTCCCCCACTCCTGAACGAGTCTTCCTTAGCCAGCCTTAACCTTCTGAGTTTGGCTGTGAACCAGGGTTTGTCATTGTTGTAACTCACCCTGGTGCATGATGGAACACAGCAGTCCTCACAGAAGCTGATGTATGACGTCACAGCCTCTGTGTACTCATCCAGACGGTTGGTAGCAGTCCTGAACACATCCCAGTCAGTAGAATCCAAACACGACTGGAGATCCTCCACAGCCTCACTGGTCCACTTCCTTGATGTCCTCACAACAGGTTTGCAGAGCTTTAGTTTCTGCCTGTAGGTGGGGATCAGGTGGACCATGACGTGGTCAGAGTGTCCCAGTGCAGCACGGGGGACAGCGTGATAAGAATCCCTGACTGTGGTGTAACAGTGATCCAGAATGTTCTCCTCTCTGGTCGGGCATTTAATATGCTGTCTATATTTATGGGAGTTCGTGAGTGAGGTTCCCTTTATTAAAGTCACCAAGGACAATGACTAGGGACTCGGGGTTGGTCCGCTCCACGCACAGAATCTGGTCGGCAAGCATGCGCTGCGCGTCCCTGCACGTTGGCCTGCGGTGAGATGTAAACACCGACCAGGATGAATGACGCGAACTCACGGGGTGAATAAAAAGGCTTACAGTTTATAATGAAATATTCCAGGTTAGGAGAACAATGCTGCTGGATCACTGTCACGTCGTTGCACCAACAGCTATTGATGTAGAAACCGATTCCTCCACCTTTAGTTTTGCCGGAGAGGTCCGTGTCTCTGTCCGCTCTGTAGAGTTGGAAGCCTGCCAGCTGCAGCGCAGAGTCCGGTATTAATCCACAGAGCCACGTCTCCGTGAAGCACAAAACAGCAGATGAGAAAAAAGTCCCTGTTTCGGACCAACAGCAGTTGTAGTTCCTCCAGTTTGTTGGGCAGTGAGCGCACGTTAGAGAGGAATATTCCCGGTAATGGTGTGCGTAATCCTCGCTGGCGGAGACGCACAAGCACACCGGCCCGTTTCCCTCTCCTCCGGCGTTTCGCTGCATGAGCAAAGGTGAGCGCACCTTTGACCAGAATGTCCAAAATTTCCAGTGAAGGGAGAAGAAAAGTGGGAAATAAGTCCGATGGTATTGTTCCCCTGAAGTTCACGAGCTCTTCACTGGTGAATGAGATACGGGTACCATCGCAAGAAACATAGTTAAAACACAAAACAAAACAAAACAGAGCGCACCAACACACCGTTTCACCATTCTGCGGCGCCATCTTGGTGATCTTGGTGATTAACTAACCCTCCAGTACCGATAGCATCTGAACTGTTGTCTACCAAGGCTTGCAACGACTTTGCCTCCTTCTTCACAGACAAAATTCAGAAAATTAGACAAACAGTCAGTGCCTCCTTATCAAGTACAGGATATGTGTTGTCACACTGTGCACGCAAAACAAATTCCAACATGACACAATTTCATACGATCAACCTTAAAAACCTGGAGGACATTATACAGCATCTGAAAACCTCCTCCTGTTGCCTTGATATTCTACCAACGGGTGTTTTCAAAAAATGTTTCGAAGTGTTTGGCTTCAGATCTTCTACAGATTGTAAACACATCTCTGCTCTCAGGTATCTTTCCACAGGCCCTAAAAACTGCAGTCATCAAGCCACTCCTAAAAATGAACAATCTAGACACGACACTAATGAGCAACTATAGGCCAATATCAAACCTTCCATTTTTAAGTAAAATCATAGAAAAAGTGGTTTTTCAACAACTCAACCTTTTCTTATTGCTAAACAACAGTTTTGATGCCTTCCAGTCAGGTTTTCGACCACACCACAGCACTGAGACGGCTCTTGTTAAAGTCTTTAATGACATCCACTTAAACACAGATAGTGGCAAAATTTCAGTCTTAGTATTACTTGATCTCAGTGCTGCATTTGATACGGTAGACCATGACATATTGCTTGACCGATTGGAAAACTGGGTTGGTCTTTCTGGCTCAGTACTAAAGTGGTTTGAATCCTATTTAAAGAATAGGGACTACTTTGTGTCTATAGGTAATTATACATCTGAGCATACAAACATGACGTGTGGAGTTCCCCAAGGCTCAGTTCTGGGCCCTCTTCTGTTCAACATCTACATGCTTCCACTGGCTCAGATTATGGAAAACAACAAAATAACTTACCATAGTTATGCGGATGACACACAAATTTACATAACCTTATCGCCAGGGAACTATAGCCCAATACAACAATTAAATATGTGCATTGAACAAATTAATGATTGGATGTGCCAGAACTTTCTTAAATTAAATGAAGAAAAAAACGGAGGTGGTTGTTTTTGGAGCAAAAGAGGAACGATTGAAAGTCAGCGCTCAGCTTCAAAGGACAATGTTAAAAACAACAGACAAAGCCAGAAATCTTGGTGTAGTCATGGACTCAGACCTAAATTTGAACAGCCACATTAACATAATTAAAAAAATCAGCCTATTATCACCTTAAAAAATATATCAAGGGTTAGAGGACTTATGTCTCAGCAGGATCTGGAAAAACTTGTCCATGCTTTTATCTTCAGTAGACTTGACTACTGTAACGGGGTCTTTACAGGTCTCCCTAAAAAATCAATCAGACAGCTGCAGCTGATTCAGAACGCTGCTGCTCGAGTCCTCACTAAAACCAGGAAAGTGGATCACATCACTCCAGTACTGAAGTCTCTACACTGGCTTCCAGTGCCTCAAAGAATTGATTTCAAAATACTTTTACTGGTATATAAATCACTAAACGGTTTAGGGCCAAAATACATTTCTGATCTGCTACTACATTATGACCCACCCAGACCTCTCAGATCGTCTGGGACAGGTCTACTTGTTGTCCCCAGAGTCAGAACTAAACAGGGGAAGCAGCGTTCAGTTTTTATGCTCCACATATCTGGAACAAACTCCCAGAAAACTGTAGGTCCGCTGCAACTCTCAGTTCTTTTAAATCTAAGCTAAAGACCTATCTTTTTGATGTTGCTTTTCTTTAAATAATCTATTTTATTAACTTTAATTTCTTATACTGCACTGTAACTTTTATTGTTATACTGCACTATCAATTTTATTCTTGTTTTAATTTGTTTATTAATGTTTTTAAATTGTTTTATAACTGCTCTTTAATGTTTTAATGTAAAGCACTTTGAATTGCCCTGTTGCTGAAATGTGCTATACAAATAAAGCTGCCTTGCCTTGCCTAGCCTTTTCCATGTCGGGAGATTCCGTTTGACAGCTGCTCCAGATTTGAGCTGCAGCTGTTTGAGACACATTTTCCAGTGACTGTTTTATGTGCTATCTCCAAAGTTTAATAAGGATTTTATTCAGGACTTTGCAGACTTTGTGGCTGGAATTGCTTTGAAATATGATCGCTTTTTGATCGTTGGTGATTTTAATATACATGTGTGCTGCGAATCCAGACCGATGTCTAAGGATTTTCTTAATCTTATTGACTCTTTTAGTCTCACGCAGTCTGTCACTGGCCCAAACAAACATCATCCGATTTACATGAAACTTATAATATGTGGTCTACATGTGATACTGAGCCGCCCCCAGCTAATAAATGCTGACCCATCTAAGGTAGAGTCTTGTGTGAGGTATCATTGAACTCAGCAGAGACTTCCTTCTTCATTGGTGATGGTTTGATCTGCCCCCTATGCATTAGCCACGCCCCTTTTCACAGCTAATGAACCGTATGACGTAAAGTCTTGTGTGAGGTATCGTTGAACTCGGCGGGGAGTTCCCTTTTCATTGGTGACAATTTGCGGCGTCTGAATGCCGCGCAAATGCACGGTCGCAAGGAGCGGAGTCCGCCGGTAACCCCGATGCGCACCGAGGCGCGAGGGCCCGTCCATCGCTGCTCGCAGCTTTAATTTACTTTTATTTTCATGCTCTCCATGTGTTTTTATTTTTTAGCACTATCATGTAGCACTTTGAGCCCGACGCACGAAAAAGGACATACTTTGGACCTTGTGCTGTCATATGGCTTAGATGTTGCCATTAGTGAAATATGCGACACATGCATTTCAGATCATCTGCCTGTTTTATTTACTATGGTTGTCCCCTGCTCGGACACTTTGTCTGTTTCCCCTGCACGTTGTGTCCGTGCAATTAACCCTCAAACTGCCTCACAGTTTTCTGCTGCTTTTAAAAACTCAGTGCTTTACAATCTTGGTGATTTTCTTAATGTGGAAGAACTCGCCAACATCTTCAACTCTACTTGTACAGAGATACTGGACTCTGTTGCCCCATTGAGGGAGAAACGCACAAAAACTCTTAAAGAACCTTGGCTGAATGACAACACCCGCTCTCTCAGACGGGCCTGCAGAACAGCTGAGAGAAAGTGGAAGAAGGACAAACTTCAAGTGTCATTTCAAATTTTTAAAAGACTTATTACATAAATACCAGGGAGCAGTTAAATCTGCTAAAACTTATTTTTTATCTCACCTGGTTGCTAGTAACATCCAGAGGCCTCAAGTTCTTTTTAAAGTGTTTAACTCACTTATTAACCCTTGTGAAACTGACTGTGCTGTGCCATCCACATTGTTGTGTGAAAACTTCCTGAAACACTTCATAGATAAAATTGCCGGCCTGAGCTTTTTATCCCCTGCTTTTACCAGTGACCCCTCTGTTACCTCTTTATGCCCAGCTGTCTTCCAGCAGTTTGAGCCAGTTTCACTCCACCTTCTCTCTGACATAGTCAAACAGCTTCGTCCGGCTAATTGCCTGCTGGATAGTATCCCTGCACGCTTACTTAAAGATGTTTTTAACACTGTTGGGCCCAGTATTTTATCTTTGGTTAACTCATCTCTTAGCTCAGGGTGTGTTCCAGCCGCTTTTAAACATGCTGTTGTGCAACCACTTTTAAAAAAGAAAAATTTGGATCCGTTAGTTTTGTCTAATTTTAGACCTATTTCAAAACCACCGTTTTTATCTAAAGTGTTGGAGAACGTTGTTTTTAATCAACTTCAATCATTTTTAGATGATTTTAGTATTCATGAAAAGTTCCAGTCTGGTTTCAAGCCACGTCACAGTACTGAAACTGCCCTCCTAAGAGTCTACAACGACCTTCTCTTAGCGGTCGACTCAGGAAACTCCGCTGTTTTAGTGCTTTTAGATTTGACTGCGGCCTTTGACACTGTTAACAACTCTATCCTTTTATCCCGACTCAAACAAAGTGTTGGCATTACGGGCATTGCCTTAAAATGGTTTGAATCCTACTTGACAGATAGGAGTTTTGCTGTCCACATTGGTAACTGCTCTTCATCTGCTGCCCCTCTTTCCTGTGGGGTCCCCCAAGGTTCCATTTTGGGACCCATGCTATTTTCTTTGTACATGCTGCCCTTAGGGTCCATTTTGAAAAAACACAAACATTTCTTTCCATTGTTTTGCAGATGATGTACAAATCTATTTGCCTGTAAGAAACAATGAGAAGGAAACTATCCAGCCGTTGTTAAACTGCTTGAGTGATCTCAAAATATGGTTGGATCAGAATTTTCTCTGTCTTAATGACAATAAGACCGAAGTTGTTGTGTTTGGACGTGCTGAACATTTCAGTGCCTGTGTAGATACTCTTGGTACTTTAGGTTCCCAAATTCGTCCTTTTACCAGAAATCTGGGAGTGATTTTTGACAGTGCTTTTAAATTTGACAAACAGATTAGTTCTGTTGTTAAAACTAGCTTCTTCCAGCTGAGACTTTTGGCTAAGGTCAAGCCTTACCTGCTACGCAAAGACTTTGAGAGTGTCATACATGCATTTATTACGTCCCGTTTGGACTACTGTAACTCTTTATATGTTGGATTGGATCAGTCATCCCTTCGTCGGTTACAGTTAGTCCAGAACGCAGCAGCTCGACTTTTAACCGGGACTAAAAAGCGTGACCATATTACACCGGTTTTGGCCACGCTCCACTGGCTTCCTGTTTGTATCAGGATTGAATTTAAAATGGTATTAATTGTTTTTAAGATCTTAAATGGGTTCTCGCCTTCTTACTTATCAGAGCTCTTACATGTCCACACGCCTGTCAGAGCACTGAGGTCGTCCAATCAGATGCTCCTCGATGTGCCCAGATCCAGGTTAAGAACCAAAGTTGACTGAGCCTTTTCAGTGGCTGCTCCAAACCTCTGGAATAGTTTACCTATTCATGTAAGAACAGCTCGGACCATTGGAACGTTCAAGTCCATGCTTAAGACCCATTACTACGCATTGGCTTTCAATTCAAGTTGAGCTTTGATATCTTGACATTATTGACATCATTCTTTTTCTACTGTTGTATATTGTGCCTTGTTTGTGTTTATTGTTTCGTTGCTTTTGGAGCATGTTAAGCACTTTGGTCAACTGAGGTTGTTTTTAAACGTGCTATATAAATAAAATTGAACTGAACTGAACTGAAGATCGTACTACTGGCAATGCCGAGCTGCCTCACAGTAAACCGGTTGTCATTTTTATGTTGAGGCTGTAGGGGTGTTGTTGGCAGTTGCTGAATGTAACTAATAAAGTAACTTAACTAAATTACTTTTTCAAAGTAAATGTGGCAACACTGATGTTTCCAGTGTTACCAGACCTTTTGTTTGTACTCCTGACCATGTCTTCTGCCTGCCGATTCTGTACTGTTGCCTGCATTTGTTCATCGAACAATAAACGTACTTTTTTTTTATTTATAACAGTTTTTATACAAACACAAAACAATCAGTTACATAGAATGTATGCACAAAGTATGTTATACATAAAGTAAACAAAAACACAACAACACCCCCCCCCCAAACCGCACCAGATAGAAAAATAAATGAATACATAAACTCAAAACCTTAACAATGGAGTGAAGAGATAAAATAAGTGATCCATATTATAGGCTCAAATATATTTCAACTCTTAGAAAGATGCCTAAGGAAGGGCCCCTAGACTTTATCAAATTTTTTAGAAGCATCCACTTTGGAAAAACGAATCCTTTCGAGCTTGAGGGCAGCAACCATTTCAGCCAGCCATTTATGAAAGCTGGGCGGTACAGTGGACTTCCAGTCCATCAAGATCACTCTTTTAGCCACCACCATACCAAACATAAGGGACAGTTGCTGAGAATGTGTCAATGCTAATATCGAATCAGAACATCCAAACAAAGCTAACCCCAAATCTGGACTGATATCTTCTCCAACAACGTTTGAGTACCACAGAAAGTATGAGCATGTGTCCCATCGGAGATCTTGCATCTATCGCATAACGGGGAAGCCGAAGGGTAAATTTTATTAAGTTTAGATTTGGTGTAATGTAGTCTATGCAGCACTTTAAACTGAATAAGTTGTAATCTTGCATTAATAGAACAGGTATGGATTCGCTTCAGTCCTTCCTCCCAAATCTCGTTTGGGATATTAATTCCAGTGTCACTTTCCCATGCTGCTTTGATGTGATCTGAAGAGACTGAAAAATGAGATGCAAGCAACGAAACAAACCGAGTCACCAACTGTTTGGCATTAGGGTGTTGACCAAAAAGATCATACAGATAATGGTCCTGAGGCAACTCCTGACAATAAACATACTTACCTTTAGTCCGAGTTCTGAATCTTATACTCCAGCCTGTTTATTCAAATATTATTTGTATGAGCCCTATTTCATTTGGTGTGATAGTGATTTTAAAATGATTCCTACAAGCTATTTCCATGGGCCTCTACACACCTCTAAACCATGTAAATGCGTGCCCTTTGATGCAACATTCTGAAAATACAATATTAGTCTTAAAGAAATCTTTCACAGAACAGGATTACATCTAGTCTATTCTCCATAAGAAGTCTAAAAGTCAGACATTTGAAGGTGATCTCACAATTGATTTATTCCTGTGGTGTTTAGGTGATGTGCTGCCTGGAATATCTGTATCATAGGATCAGAAGCCAACACCATTATTCAGGCAGTTGAATGAGGATTAGCAGTGCATTGTGGAAGCTAGAGACTCTGGGGGTTTGGACTTTGTTAATGGCTCAGTATGTAATCAGCTGCTATCACCTTGGAGAGGCCAAAACGATGTCACTGGCCAACAACTAATTTATTCTGTGACGCTTATGTCAACATCAGCAATCAGAGTGTGTGTGTGTGTGTGTGTGTGTGTGTGTGTGTGTACACAGTGGAATGAATAAAGACATTGTCCTTTGACTTGAAAAGGACAAGATCTTTAAAGGGACTATGCTTAGATGTGGTGATTCCTAATGTTTCTGGTGATTTCACTACTAACATTACATTATTTTTATTCATAAACTAGACTAAAAGCACTCTGAAGTAGCCTTTACTTATGAATGATTATAATATATTTATTGATTTAGGAATTGCTGCAAATTGAACTATAATTTCTGTTCCTGTTCTTGCACAGTGTATGAAACCCTGATCTATAGACTACCTACAGTACAGGCCAAAAGTTTGGACACACCTTCTCATTCAATGCGTTTCCTTTTTATTTTCATGACTATTTACATTGTAGATTCTCACTGAAGGCATCAAAACTATGAATGAACACATATGGAATTATGTACTTAACAAAAAAGTGTGAAATAACTGAAAACATGTCTTATATTTTAGATTCTTCAAAGTAGCCACCCTTTGCTTTTTTTATTAATAAGGGAAACGATTCCACTAATTAACCCTGACAAAGCACACCTGTGAAGTGAAAACCATTTCAGGTGACTACCTCATGAAGCTCATTGAGAGAACACCAAAGGTTTGCAGAGTTATCAAAAAAAGCAAAGGGTGGCTACTTTGAAGAATCTAAAATATAAGACATGTTTTCAGGTATTTCACACTTTTTTGTTAAGTACATAATTCCATATGTGTTCATTCATAGTTTTGATGCCTTCAGTGAGAATCTACAACGTAAATAGTCATGAAAATAAAGAAACACATTGAATGAGATGGTGTGTCCAAACTTTTGGCCTGTACTGTATATATATATCTTTTTTTTATCTGAGGTGTAGTTGGATGTGTAGGCTTTCGGCCATCCTGATGTCGCTAGGGAGCTTGTTCCACCATTTGGGAGCCAGGACAGTGAACAGTAGGGATTTCGTTGAGTGATTAGTTCTCCCTCGCTGTGAGGGGGCAGCAAGCAGTTTGGCTGATGCAGAGCGAAGTGAGCAGGTTGGGGAATATGGTTTGACCATGTCCTGGATGTATGCTGGGGCTGATCCGCTCGTGGCCCTTTATGTAAGTACTAGTGTCTTGAAGCGGATGTGGGCAGCAATTGGTAACCAGTGAAGAGAGCGGAGGAGCGGTGTAGTGTGAGAGAACTTGGGGAGGTTGAAGACAAGTCGAGCTGCTGCGTTCTGAATGAGCTGCAGGGGTCGGATGGGGCATGCAGGCAGGCCAATCAGGAGGGAGTTGTAGTAGTCTAGATGTGAGCTGACTAGAGCCTGAACCAGAACATGAGCCACCTTCTGCGTTAGAAGGGGACGTATCCTTCTGATGTTATGCAGCATGCATCTACACGATCGGGTAGTTGCAGCAATGTTGGCAGTGAAGGAGAGTTGGTCGTCAAGTGTCACACCCAGGTTTCTAGCAGTCTGGGTGGGGACTACCACAGAGTTGTCAATTGTTATAGTCAGGTCTTTGGTAGGAGAGCCCTTCCCTGGAAGGAAAAGGAGCTCAGTCTTGTCAAGATTGAGTTTAAGATGGTGTGTGGAAATCCATGATGAGATGTCAGTTAGACTGGCCGAGATACGTGCTGCTACTTGAGTTTCAGACTCGGGAAAGGAGAGAATTAGTTGGGTGTCATCTGTGTGGCTGTGATAAGAAAAGCTGTGCGTCTGAATGACAGACCCGAGAGTTGGTGTACAGAGAAAAGAGGAGAGGACCCAGGACTGATCCCTGAGGAACCGTAGTTTTGAGTGGGCAAGGTTCTGAGCTAGAACCTCTCCAAGTTACCTGGTAGGTTCGGTCTGCCAGGTAAGATGTGAGCAATGAGAGCGCAGAGCCTGAAACACCCAGATTCTGGAGTGTCGAAATGAGGATCTGGTGGTTCACTGTGTCGAAGGCAGCAGAAAGGTCCAGAAAGATGATGATGGAAGAGAGAGAGGTTGTTCTAGCGATGTGAAGCTGCTCAGTGACAGCAAGGAGGGCAGTTTCTGTTGAGTGACCAGCCTTTAAGCCAGACTGGTGGGGATCAAGAAGATTGTTATGGTTGAGATAAGTAGAGAGTTGATTATGAATGGCACACTCAAGCGTTTTAGATAGAAATGGAAGAAGGGAGACGGGTCTACAGTTATTTACCTCAGAGGAGTCAAGTGTTGGTTTTTTGAGTAGTGGGGTCACTCTCGCCTCTTTGAGGGCATTGGGGAAACAGCCAGTTGACAAGGAGATGTTAATGAGATGGGTGAGGAAAGGAAGATGGTCAGGAGCAATGGACTGGAGAAGGTGAGAAGGGATAGGATCAAGGGGGCAGGTGGTTGGGCGGGAAGAGGTAATCAAAGTAAGAATTTGAGTTGGAGATAGAGGGGTGAAAGAGGAAAGACTACTGGATGTGATGGATGGTAAGGTGATTTCAGTATTCCATGCAGTTGGGCCATCTCCTCCTGCGCTCTGTAGCGGACAATGTAACGGTGAGACAGCGGCGATTAAATATTAAGACATTTTTTTTATGGAAGATTTGAGTTAGATTTTACAAGGTGTTTATGGAACAGTTATCACTCAGTACAAGCGCAAATGACACTGCTGGATTTCATCTTCATGGTAACGTGGATGATATGGAGTGAAAGAATGTGCGTGAGGCATCAATACTAGAAAATATTACGAGTAATCTTATTCCCATTTACTCTCTGCAGTCTGACTTCAGTTCACCACCTCAACATCTGCGTCGCCAATTCCTATTTTGTCTCCAAAATCTGCGTACGCATGGGTCAGAGTTTGCGTGGAGGACCGCACATTCTCCCGTCAAGTTTGTTTTTTATAAATCACAAACTTTGTGTGGAAAGCGGCGTACGCCCATTTTCAGCCCCATTTTGTGTGTATGCCACATTTATAAATGAGAAATAATTAAGGAGGTCGTCTGTGATCTTATTCCTGTGCAAATCAGTCATGTCATTTTTAAAGTAAAATTTTCCCCGCAAATTACCAACCATATTACTGAACTGGTGAACTGGTCCTGTGGTAATATGAGTCCCGTGCCATGTTGACATGTCTGTGATTTGGCTGGGTTGTATATCATTTTTTCCATTTCCATTTTGTTTTCTGTGCGCCTTTAATCCCCCTATATGGAACCCAGACCCAAGTGCGATATGGCCTCCGGTACCCAACTCGGGTACAGATCAGTAAATTGAGAAAAATTACAAGCTTCGCTTATCCAATGCATATGAGGTCCCCAGATAATTCTAATCTAGTGCGAAAAGGGCTTTGTTGGGGCCTGAGCACCAACATCGTCTGTGAAGGCCTTCTTCAAACTGTTAGGATTATTCTTATTTTTCCAAAAGAATTGCCTTTTCGGCCTTAACATACTAAAAAAAACTCACAAAAATTTGCATCAGGCCTGGTGAAATATTATGTATTTTTAGGGGTTTCGTGAATATGCACACAAAAATGGCTCGCTAGCGCCGCCTAACAGTTTTTAAAGTTAAAGCCCCCTCCTTTACCTTTCACATAGAGCAGGGCTATTCAATTACAAATTCAGTTGGTCCAGATTTTCAAACCAAGGTTAGCTGGGCCAGTCATTTCAGCAGCGAAGCAGCTCGTAATGACAAATTTTAAAACCGACACAAACTAATTTATTGAAAATCATTGAAGATCAGGTTTATTCATTGTTTCTCTTTTAACTTTGGTCAGTTTGCACAGCAAAAGGTGCATACAAAAACAATAAAAGAGCTAACTGAACAAAATCTGAGGTAGGCCCTACGTGCAAAGTGCATAAAACAAATAGTGCCCAGTAGGCTATTAGCAATAACATTAAGTTTCCTTTTGAAACAAAATAAACATCTTGCTCATATTTGACCAGTGGTGGAGGAAGTACTGAATCTCAGTACTTAAGTAAAAGTACAAATAACTAGAGACATACAGTATTTACTTTAGTAAAAGTAGAAGTATCACAATGACAACCTTACTTAAGTAAAAGTAAAAAGTACCTCATTTTAAATGTACTTTAAGTATTAAGTACTTGCATAACGATTTATTCTCTTAAAGTCTATATTCTAATAATATTATTTCTTTTAAAACAGTATGGGCTGTGGCATTTTAATTAAGTTAGTTAATTAATTAGGTTAATATAAGTGTGCTTACCATCTGTGGCCCAGTTTAAATTCTGTCTTACAATTCTGGTTATCTATCAGGGTGATCTGAAGTGGTGACTTTGCATTATTTTCCCATGGGACAGTGAATGCTGCACACATTTATCTAGCGAGAACACACGGGCTTGGACAACAAGTACGTGGCTTCACAGCTGAGGAGGACTGGGAGTGTTTTTAAGATAAATATACGGGTTGTGTATTAACCATATGTGAATGGATGCTTCACATATGACCAAGCAGAGTATCGGGAGCAGCGGCAGTAACTGGAGCAGCGGTAGTACAGGGAACAGTACGCGCCTGGCCAATATTGAAGGGTGGGTTTTGGCGTGGTGGTGCAGGAGCCGCTGCTGAAGGCTTCCCTGCGGACTGCAAACGTGACGGTGAGGAAGACGTTTTTTTATCAACCCAGGGTTTCCCAATCCAGCGGCGCATGTTCACATAAAAGAGGCAATGTTTGCACAACATGACCAACAATAGCCACATATTTTACATAAGAAGAGCAAACTATAATTCTACATAAATATGAAGAATACAGACACGGTTTTACAGGCAAAACGCAATCCAGTCGCTGCTTCCTAAAACAGGAGGACAGCGGGCAAAAAAAAAAATAGCCAACGCTGTAGATGCACACAACTCTTAGGCTATCAATATCACTTCCCCATCAGTCAGGCACAAGATCTGACCATAATTACTCCGGTACTTTCCATAAACTGCCGTTGCTTTAGCCTTTTATTTCAGTTGCAACCCTGGCAGTGGAAACGATCGTGAGAGCAAATAAAAAATATAAAAACATAATTCAAACCGCTGTGCGCATTACACACGGCAAATATACCCATCAGGGAATGTTAACGGGGCTATCGGTCACTAAATGTTTTTTGTATGAACACACCCCTCTCTTTTTCTCTCTCCCCCACTCGCTCTCTCTCTCTCCGCACACCGAGCTTTACCTGATCTTCTAAGAACGGTGAAGCCGTTATCAGTGGAGTATTGATTGGTCAGTAGGTGGTGCTTTTACACCAGTTGATCTCTGATCTCCAACTTAACCTGCTCCCGACCAGGTTAGGTGTCCAGCATAAGTTACCACGGCGATTGAACCCGATAACAAGTGATCCACCTTTGTGATTGAAAGCATGTTTACCTTAGTAAAAGTGCCAAGCAGCAGCTACACTACCTTGTTCTAGTTCTGCCTGCAGAGCCTGGTAAAAAAAGTGTAAAGGTTTGGAAATTTGTGTTACTTGTGCTTATTTATTTTTTATGTATTATTATTTTATTGATTTTATTTTTTAGTACTCAAAGTACTCAAATTTACCTGGATTATTTTAATTTAAGCTATGTTGTAATTAGTTAATTAATTTAAATTTATTTCATTGATTGGATGAACTATAATTTGCCTAAATATGATTATTTTGTATTTTTGTCCGTCTGATTGAATGCTTGTGTTAAAAAATAAATCAGACGTTACTCAACAGTTTTTTCACCAAGTACTTTTTTACTCTTACTCAAGTAATTATTTTGATGACTACTTTTTACTTTTACTTGAGTCATATTATTCTGAAGTAACAGTACTTTTACTTGAGTACAATTTCTGGCTACTCTACCCACCTCTGCGAAAATGTAACGGAACGTTGTAGAAATATAGTGGAGTCGAAAGTACAGAGTAAAATGTAACGAAGTAAAAGTCAAAAGTATGCACTATTGATTCTACTTAAGTAAAGTACAGATGCGTGAAAAATGTATTTAAGTACAGTAACAAAGTATTTGTACTTTGTTACATTCCACCACTGCATTTGACCCAGGAACATCTCAAAGTGCATAAAGTAAAAAGTGCACAGTATTCACAACTAACAGATGAATACAAGGTGTACTACTGCACACTGAGGGAACATATTTTAAATCACCACAAGTGTGATTAGGCATGCACATCCCACATTATATTGATGTAGGCTACAGTTAACCCTGCTGACTTAGTGGGAGATGTGACATTTTTTGTTTTGAACGAGAGCAGTGACTTTAGGCTCATAAGTTGTCAATGCAAACCGAAGGCATTGGTGGAGAGTACGGTCAGTCAGGGAGCAACGAGAGTTGCTTTTTATGATGTTCATGTGTGAAAAACTTGAGTCACGTGTATGTTGATCCAAACTTACTGAGCACGACGATCGCTACTTCCTTAATGTTAGGGAACTGATGTCCGTTGACATCAGTCCAAAACATTGCAGCAACAATGCAACAAGTTTGAGTGTTGAATTTCCCCTCGTCAATAAAATTGAGCACTTTCTTTGCTCTGGCAGATAAGTCGCCTTCTATTGCAACAGTGAATGGGTCTCTGGCAAAAACTGCCACCTCTGTGGGCAGAACAAGTACATCCAATCGACCAGCAAAGTTCTTTTTCATCATCACATCCGTGATTTGTCGGGGGATGAGATGATATGCATTGATGATTGTGGGAAAATGCAGCATTCGGCCTGTGCTCAAATCAATTGCGAAAAGGTCCACTTTAACTTGGAATGCGCGCATCTGTTCCACAAGGTTGATGACAGTTTTGTCTCTGCCTTGTAGTCCCAAATTGAGATCATTCAGGTGTTTGAATATGTCACTCAGAAAGCAGGCATAGGGCATGAAGTTGTCATCCAGTATGCAACTCAATTGCGTTTTTGCTTGCTGCTGCTGCTGCGGAAAGTTATGATCTTCTCTCTCAGACCACAGAAATGCTCCAGCATTTGGACTGCCACCTCACGTCATTATGCAAAAGCAGGTTGTGGTGCTCAGCAGACATTTCTGACAGCAGCAAAATTAATTGTAGCCATCACGCTGTCCATTGTCGTTTTGAGCGCCCTGCTTAGTTTTGCGCACAACACCGCCTGATGCACAATGCAGTGTAAGGAGATCATCTGAGGTGCAACAACAGACCAACGTGCTGCCAAACCATCCACTTTCCCTGTCACAAGCATTCACACACACTTCATATCCAGACCATCCATCCATCCATCCATCTTCGTCCGCTTATCCGGTGTCGGGTCGCGGGGGGAGCAGCTCCAGCAGGGGGCCCCAAACTTCCCTTTCCCGAGCAACATTAACCAGCTCCGACTGGGGGATCCCGAGGCGTTCCCAGGCCAGGTTGGAGATATAATCCCTCCACCAAGTCCTGGGTCTTCCCCGAGGCCTCCGCCCAGCTCGGACGTGCCTGGAACACCTCCCTAGGGAGGCGCCCAGGGGGCATCCTTACCAGATGCCCGAACCACCTCAACTGGCTCCTTTCGACGCAAAGGAGCAGCGGCTCTACTCCGAGCTCCTCACGGATGACTGAGCTTCTCACCCTATCTCTAAGGGAGACGCCAGCCACCCTCCTGAGGAAACCCATTTCGGCCGCTTGTACCCTGGATCTCGTTCTTTCGGTCATGACCCAGCCTTCATGACCATAGGTGAGGGTAGGAACAAAAACTGACCGGTAGATCGAGAGCTTTGCCTTCTGGCTCAGCTCTCTTTTCGTCACAACGGTGCGATAAATGGAATGTAATACCGCACCCGCTGCGCCGATTCTCCGACCAATCTCCCGCTCCATTGTCCCCTCACTCGCGAACAAAACCCCCAAGGTACTTGAACTCCTTCACTTGGGGTAAGGACTCATTCCCTACCTGGAGAAGGCATTCCATCGGTTTCCTGCTGAGAACCATGGCCTCCGATTTAGAGGTGCTGATCCTCATCCCAACCGCTTCACACTCGGCTGCGAACCGATCCAGTGAGTGCTGAAGGTCACAGGCAGATGATGCCATCAGGACCACATCATCTGCAAAGAGCAGCGATGAGATCCCCAGCCCACCGAACTGCAACCCCTCCCCATCCCAACTACGCCTCGATATCCTGTCCATAAATATTACAAACAGGATTGGTGACAAAGCGCAGCCCATATCCAGACCATTGTCTTTAAAAAAGCGGAAATTTTCCCATCGACTATATCGCCAGTTGTGCGTCAGTTGTGTGTCCTTCTAATTGCAGTAGGCCGAGCAGCTCCTCTCGGAAACATTTGCTGTCAAAAAAAAGGACATACTGTATCTGCACAACTGAACAGTGTCAGTTTTGTCTGTGGGCTCATCTACTGCTATAGACATAGTATCAGTTTTCATCAGGTCTCCTAACAGCGTTTTATACACATCTGTAGCAAGAATTTCAACCCTACGAATGTTGGAAGTATCTGGAAGGGACGTTTTTTAATAGCAGATGCCATGTCTTAATTTTATCGTCATTTATCACCTCATACACAACGGACAGCATACATAAATTTTTCATAACAAAATCAAACTTGGCTGTATGGGCCAGTGAGTAAAGTGTGTGGGCCAGTGTCAACCTGGCCCATTACTTACTTACGCCTGATTCAAAGTAAAATAATATTTGGTTTCAAGAAGCCTTGGAAAGGTCACAGTTTGAGTTTTCTTAAAATTTACCTTTAAGGCCCAGTTATGGCACTATTGTTCCAGAATGGACAGGTTATGTTGAAGACCATCTCTGGTTGGAAACAACAAAATCAGGTCATCTGCATAGAGCAGGTATCTAAGTTCTGTGTCTAAGAGTGTGAGGCCTGAAGCTGCCGATCCATTCTGGTCTGCAAGTTCATTTATGTACAGGTTGAATAATGCAGGACTTAAACAGCAATCTTGCTTCACACCATGTCCTTGAGTAAACTATTTCCATTCTTTGATTATTCATTTTCACAGCACATTGGTAGTGCTCCTTGACGCCTGAATTTATTCACAATTATATAAGAACTTTATTATGTGTGTTCCTGGCTCCAAACTGATGCTAAATTAAGTTGAGATTGTTAATTTGTCTATAGCATATAGAATAGATATAAATTGAGGTATGATGCAAATTAGCGACAGCAGGCATTTATGGTAAAATTCTTTACAAAATGGTAAAATTAATAAAACACATTTTCAAGTAATTGACAAATGAATGAATCTTGACAACAGCAAGAAAGAAAACACTCTCCTACTCCCTAACATTGACAGTAGTCTTTTTAGGGTTAGGGTTTGGGTTAATTTTGCTGCCGTGAACTGGATGTAGTTCCTACTCCGACCGGTCCTACGAGAAACCAGTGCGTGCAAAAGGTTCCTAGGTATGTATCGAATGTAAAAACACCGGCATTGGGGGGAATACACACGCTATCTTGCCTGCAGTAAGAATGGAAGGGGTTTGATGCAAATTAGCGACAGTCGGCATTAAGGGGTTATACCTTGCCACCTTTTCCACTTTGAGGGATTTTGAAGAAAACAGAGGTTGCTGTTGACACAGATCCATCCGTAGTCAAAAGTAAAGACTGCATCCCTTACTTTTTGTAAAGGAGACAAATAAAGATTCCATACAGATTAGCATCGCTTTGAGGCTAAACTGGATTATATTATGGAAACATGCCTATCAGCAATAGCCTGCTTTAAGCTATTTAATTAATTATAAACAATGTATGAGCAAATTCGAATTCACATGATCACCAAACTAGCCCAATGCATTTATTTTCATATTATTATATATAATGTCTATACTAAGTGCTCTCTCTTGCTCCAGAAAAACCCTGATTGGTCCATAACAGCGATCAGGAAGTGTTGACCCTGTCCTTCCTCCAGCTGGGCACTATGGGATCATCCACACTGGGGAAGGCAGCATCACTGGATGCTCTCTTAAATGAATGCATTCATGCATTTGGTAAGCGCCATGTGAATGAATTCAGTCCCTCCAGAAAAACGCGATTATGCAATCGCATAATTCAATGCATAATCAGCCAAAGTCCGCATATTTTTGTGGGGGCCGCATTTTTTCAAATATGCCGCACTTTCGCCGCATAAATTGTCGATTTCTGTGCAAAATATGCAGGGCTTGCATGATTTCATAATCCCCGCATTTTCATTGCAAAAAAGTCACATATATTTAACAACGTGAGAAAACTTTTTTGCACACCTCTTTTGTCGGGCAGGTGCGTAGGATATGATCAAGAGTAGCAGATCAACATTTTTTTTTGAGAAAATCCCACACACTGACCATTACGCAAGCAATAATTTATTTAGAAAAATACAACGTTTCAGTCTCAGACCTTCATGAAGGTCTGAGACCGAAACGTATTTTTCAGTCCCTCCAGCCATTTTCCCTTGTTGCCATGGGAACGTTATGAAGTGATGTAATTCCGCAACGTGAACATCATCAAAAAGCAGGGTGTTGGGGGAATCACTTTTTTCTTCTCTTTTTCATCAAACCGCAGTTTTTGCAAGTTCCAGCAGTTTTTGCAAGTTCCCGCAGTTTTTGGAAGTTCCCGCAATTTCATCACATAAAATTGCATAAATATCCTGCATATTCCATCGCATTCTTTAAGAAAACGTGCCACATAATCAAGGATTTTTGTCCACAACAATCACAGAAAAACTCAGCATTTTTCTAGAAGGACTGTGAATTGCAACCAAGCCTGGATGACTTACCTGACCTGGGACACAGACTGTCAGGGGCTCACTGTGGGTTCTTTGATTAAATTATTACTATGAACTAAAATGGAAGGGGTTATTGTTGACCTTTGCATGTGTACCTCATCTCGAGACCCTGTCTTGTAGAGGGGGCCTGGGTCAAAATTTACTTTTAATACCTGTAAGAATTTATTTAATGTTATGCTTACATGTTGCATATTTTTAAGTAATTTGCATTTAATCACAGGGGTTTGATAGGGGCTCACAGCTCAGTTTTTGCTTTGGGTCTATTTATTTGATTTGTTGAAAATACAAAATAATTATCCTTTAGGATTACAACATGACTAAGCTTCAAATATAAACATTAATGTAGCCCCTGTTTGGTAAAGTTAAAATGTACTGATATTGTGTGACTCCCTTCTCTTCCTAGATGACAGTGGGGAACTGCAGGCCAACTTGCTCCCTCGCAGCCTTCTGCTGATGCATCGCTGGTACATCACATCCTCAGAACTGGCGGGAAAACTACTGATGATATATCCCATCTGGCAGAAAGCCTGAAGGAACTACTGCTAATGCACATTAACCCAGTGTTTTAACAGTTGGTTGAAGAACTGCTGGCTATTTTAGTTCACCTTGCTGAAGATATGTACTACTGTAAAGTGATGCCTTAGATACATTATTTCTCATGGCACAGGAAATCAACTTACATCTCAAAACCAAGATTACATAGCAACTGATTTTTCATTTCATTTCAATGAACTCACTTTTTCCCTTACTGTGGAAGTACATGGTAATGTTAAATGAGCCATATTCAGGGGTTTCCCTGGGTTTTTAAGAGTGCTTAAGTGCATACTACGTCATACGCTCATTCGCATTTTAGTGACATCATCTCGCAATTTTTTGCATAAAGCTTATAGTTATCAGTTGCAGCGAGGGAGAGATTACTAAATCAAAACTTGGAATACATACAAGGCTTGGTTAGGTTTAGACAAAAAAACGGCCTAGTTAGGTTTATGGAAACATCATGATTTTGGTTAAAATTTGTACATGTTAAGGCTAAGGAAAGATTGAAGTAAAACGTATTACTAAGTTCTGTTATTATCCAGTCCAATGATGATTTTCTCATTTCCTACACTTCCTCATTTGCTGCCATCGTAGCAGGTTTTGCCAGTCTTTGGGACAATTCATGAAATGACAAATGTGTGCATGATAGGGACAGAGAATATCACAGCAAGAAGAAATAGTAACAATCCACCCATGGAGGGACAAAGGAGAACTGAAGAGAAAAGTGCTTCTTTATTGAACTTTTGCCAAAGCTTGATGTATTGAAAGTGCTGTATGAACTTGCGTGTTCTCCCCAAGTAGCATGTGTGTTCGCTAGGTGCTACAACTCCCTCCCATAAGCCCCCTTCAGACATGCACTGCAAACCTGAAATTATCTAGACATTACCTTGTAGAGCTGCATGTGAGAATGTAGAACTCTGAATCAGTTGGATCAGACATCACATGGTCTTTACCCTGCCAGCTCCTCTGTACAAAATCTGTGCAATCTCCAATTTAGCCCAAAGTGTCAGAATTCACAGCAAGCAAGTGGCCATGTTGATGACATTTCTATCAGCTTGTGTAAAACTTGAAGAAAACAAACATCTGAAGATGAAGAAGAAAGGAGATTTACATGAAGACGGCAATGAAAATGTCTTACTGAGTCAAGACGACGATAATTGGGAAGTTCTGTCTTTAAGGGCTGATGCCAAAATTGTCAGACAAATTCAAAGAACAGGAAAGACCTTGTTGTTTATGCTCAAATTATGAAGCATCTATGGTTGTAGTAGTGTACGATTTAATCTGCATCATGTCCTGCCTGCTGTACACTCTATACAGGCAATACCCCTCGCCTAAACTAAACAGTATTAGTATACTGTTTAGAGTGTTTCCAGTTAGTTAGAACATGTCTGAGATAGATAATCTCCTGCTTTGTGCTACATTGTCCAGGGTTCGTATGTAAAAATTGCTATAGAGAATCGCAATGAATCTTACAAATCCTCAACAGCATTCTTGGTGATGTACTTCGTTGTACACACAAAAAGTGACAGAAATAGGTTTGTGACTAATGAAAAAGGAGCTTTAGAGAGAAGTTCAAACCCTGTCTACTCTCACCTCCACACACCTGGCCAATCATTGTTTTAAGTGCATGTGATTGATGTGTTGTCTTGGACACACTGTGAGAAACCTTGGCTGACATAACTTTCTCTCTTGCATGTTGTCACACATAACTCTGATATATGAGGTGAGAACTGACATAAATGTCCAATTAGATTAGCAATAGCTCAGGAAATGCTTTATACTAGGGATGCAGCGAATGCAGGATTTGGGTTCGTATTCGGCCGAATATTGGGCTTTTTGACGGGGTTTGGTTTCTGCCGAACCTTAGAATTTATTTCCACCGAACCCTACGCTTGCACTGCGTGCGCTACTCTGGTCGACGTAATGTAGGTGGACCGTTCAATGCAGTAAGCTGTGAGAAAGTGAAAATGGAACTCACTAGCAGAAAAAACACCGCCTGGCAGCACCCCCAGCCAAAAGAAGGTGACCCAAGCTGAGCCACACGCCCAACCTGTAATGCCGACCTGTCCCGTGGCGGCAAGGACCCCAAACAACACACAACATCGCCGCTGCCAAAATACCTACACATGAAACATCCAAATGAATACGAGCCGCGCATGAAGGAATCCACAGACAGCAGCCAAAACGCAGCAACCCCAGGTACGGCAAAGGAAGGACAGTCACAGCTAAAAAATTGTGTTAACCAGACAGCGCCTCTCCTGGGCTGTCAGTTGTTCTCTTGGCAAACGAGTATGCCTACAATGGAAGCGCAGTGACCGAATGGCCGGCTGCTGCTCGTTAGCTAATGTTAGCTTTCTAATTTCACCCAATCAACATGCCTTCATCATACACTGGTTAGTGAAAATTTGTCACTCATCTGGCGATAGCGATGTGCTTTCCTACAATGTGAAAAGAGCGTGTGAATTCAACATTAAGTTGTTACATTTAACTATTTTAGAGGCTGTGGAAGTTGTTTACTTCATTAATGTGTTTACTGTGTTAATGGACTGAGGATGGGAGTAGGATTCGGTATTCGGTTTCGGATTTGGCAGAATTTTAACCAGTGGATTTGGTATTTGGCCGAACCCCCAAAATGTGGATTCAGTGCATCCCTACTTTATACAGTATCAGCTGCACTGCAGCTAAAGAGATCATGAATGAGGTGAGAGGCAAGCTTCGGGTTTGTTTGTAGGTTACAGATAGCAGCAAATTAATCCTTAACCTATCCTTGGGGTCAATATGACCCCATTCAATGATTAACCCCTCTAAAAAAGTGCTTGACATCATTTTTTTATTGAATGACTTTTCCTAATTTAATGGGGACAACTGGGTAAACATAAAATTAACATGATGATATATTTTCAATGTCCTATATGCATTTTGTACGCATCAGTGTTCCTTGGGGTCAATTTGACCCCAGGCTGTTTTAGCTGTATAAAACATAGAAAATTTGAAAATTTTACACAAATTTGCTGAGATTGTTTTGGCTGATATTGAGGTCACTTTCACATGCAGGTTGTTGCAATTTCACAATCTTTAATTCCAATCCCCCCACCCTACACACGTACACACGCACCCACCCTCTGTGAGGTTGTTGTCTGTTGTTCCCGGAGGCAGCACGGTGGCTCAGTGGTTAGCACTTCTGCCTCACAGCAAGAAGGTTCTGGGTTCGATCCCAGGTCGACCCAGGCCTTTCTGTGTGGAGTTTGCATATTCTCCCCGTGCTTGCGTGGGTTTCCTCCGGGTGCTCCGGTTTCTTCCCACCATAAAGACATGCATGCAACTAGGACTACAGTTGAAAATTAGCCGACTGGCTAACACTGGCGCATTTACAGAAATGTTGATTAATGTGCATTGTCCTAATATAAATAAACATATCTTCTTCTTCTTCACTCTGCGGGAGGGAAAATATGGTTCCCGCACTCTGAGAGAGGGAAAATATTGTTCCCGCACTCTGAGGGAGGGAAAATATGGTTCTCGCAGGGATGGTTTGCATCACATGATACACAGGGGAGGGGCAAACATATAAAAGCTCACACGCAGGCACCGCAGCCTTCTAAACCATTTCTCTTGGTGCCCGATGTGCTCTCTCTGTACACTCACTCGAAACGCAAGAAAAGGTTTTCTGTTAGCGAAGTTTTGTCACAGCTCTTTGACACTGAAAGTGACATAGAGGAGAATGTGTCTGAGACTGAGGATAATGTTGAGGAGGACCCTGATTATGAGGCATCCTCCTCTGAAGAAAATGAGACGCTTGGGGTTGACCTTTCTGTTGTCTCTCAACCACCAGCAGACAGTTTACCTTCCAAAATGGAAAATTATTATGGTCCCTCTCCCCACTTGAACAACAGGGTAGACTTAGTGCTGCTAATGTGTTGAAAATGATTCCAGGCCCCACCAGATATGATGTCAGCCATGTCCACGACATAAAATCAGCATTTTAGCTTTTTATGACACCATAAGTTGAAAAAGCAGTTGGAAAGATGTAGATGTGACAGACCTCCATGCCTACATTGGGTTGCTCATTTTGGCAGGAGTATACAAGTCAAAAAGTGAAGCAACAGCAAGCATTTGGAATGCTGACACTGGAAGGGCAGTATTTCCAGCCACTATGTCTCTGAAAACATTCAATGTTTTCTCCCGTGTCATCCGCTTTGATGACAGAGAAACGAGGCAGGGCCGACGGGACCGTGACAAATTGGCAGCAATACGGGATGTATGGGACAAGTGGGTGCAGCGATTACCCTTTCTCTACAATCCAGGCCCCCACGTGACTGTGGATGAATGTCTGGTTGCATTTCGTGGCCGCTGTCCCTTCAGACAATATATACCTTAAAACACAAAACAAACCTTTCTTTTCAACTTAAGTTGAATCAGGGAGATTTTGTAGTGATTTTCATATGTTTCAATAGTCACGTAATAGGTATTCTGGATGTGTGTGTGTGTCTGTGTGGGGGGGCTGTCAACATTTTCCAGTTGCCAGTTTAGGCTATCAACATAAAAAGTTGGTAAAAGTTGTTTAATTACCAACATTTTCTGGAGGTTTCAAACCCTGGGGTCAAATTGACCCCAAGGATAACATATGTTAGTAAATTTGAGGATAACAGGAGGGTTAAAGTGTGATTAATTATCTCTTTACTGTGCTGATTTAATATACATTGCAGTGTATTAGTTTGTCAAATCTTGGAGAAAATCCTTAACTGAATTCCACGTACCGTGACTGCAAAGGTGACAACTGCCAGAGAACCAGGCTGAAGATTTGTTATTTAATGAGGTAAGGTGCTATATACACAGTCATCCATTGCAACGCATGAACGCTTTTCACTCTGGATTTTTCCGAAACCAAAACCAAGACAGAAGAAAAGCTAAGGCTACCTAATCCTAATTTCACCTCATGTTATACATTTACTGTAGTTATTCACCCAAAGCTTGCAGTGTGCAAGTTTATAGTTTCAAGGTTACGCACTTGAAAATCAGAGGCCACAGTTAGGTTTCATCCCCACAATACACATTGCCCGTGTGGTTAAATTAATTATATAAAAATTTGACAATGAACATTTAGCTTTTGTTTTTATCTTGATTATAACCAGTGACTAATTTAAGTACAACACTGCTCTACAACCATGTCACAAGTGGTGGGAACAGTCCACAATTCTAAATTTTAAATGTGACATAATCTCTAGAGGCATCACAAGTGAGTCACATGTCAACAGGTCACAAGTGTCATTGTTGGTTCCATGGAAAGTTCTTTGGAGCTAAAATGGGATGGTTTCCATTGTGGCACAGTTTCATCATGGTACCATCCTTTTACTTTCAAAATATTTGCTGCTGAAATCTCTGTGTGTGTGTACAGGTACTGGATTGTGAAATTTCCTGCAGAGTTCAACCTGGACCTGGGTCTGATCCGGATGACAGAGGAGTTCAGAGATGTGGCTGCTCAGCTTGGCTGTGACGAGCATTTCAAGCTCCTCGACATCTCCACCATGTAAGACGCCATGAACATACAGATACATTTGTTGAAACTTTTGACCTGATCAGTACAACAAGTACAACAATTTCGTCCTTACTGTAAAGTAAAACTAATCCAATTCCAATCTTAACTCTAAACCAAAGTCCTGGTCCTAAACATCTAAATGGCAAACCCTTGTGATTAAGTGATAAACATAGTTAGGAATACATAAGCCTAGTTGTTCTTGTTTTGCAGCAGCTACAAAACGAAGGCCCAACAGGACTGAAAACCTTCATAGACATAGCTCAAACTAAGACCATAAAGGACCATACTGGTGATTCTTCAGCTTGTAGTCTGTTAGCAACAACTTTTTTAGAATTTATATCACTGTGTCACATCTTTTCTAGATTGAGTGTGCTTTTTGTTTTTAAATTGTTCTTCTTGGGGCACCAGGATAGCTCCGTTGGTTGAGTGGGCGCCCATATATAGAGGTTTACACCTCTACTCCGACCTGCGGCCCTCTGCTGCATGCTATTCCCCCCTCTCCCTCAACTTTCATGTCTTCAGCTGTCCTGTCGAATAAAGGCCTAAAAACAAAAAATAATTGTTCTTCTTG
Organism: Perca schrenkii; assembly: GCA_025617405.1. NCBI lineage: Eukaryota > Metazoa > Chordata > Actinopteri > Perciformes > Percidae > Perca > Perca schrenkii. Next base: position 43,851 of record JABUOV010000197.1, read on the forward strand.
TAGTCCATCATATGACTGGATGCGTAAGTTGACCCAGCGTAAGAAGCAGGCAAAGAAAGGCAAGGCATCACTGCTGTTTGACCACCTGGAGCCCATGGAGCTGGCTGAGCATCTCACTTTCCTGGAATTCAAGTCTATACGGAGGATATCGGTATGTCTACAAACAGCTCTATTTGTGTCCAATAATAGGGTTTTTGTTTTAGTGGAATGTCAGACACGCCATGTATAGACTAATATAGTGTACCAATGGTAGTAATGCTAATACAACAAGGATAGACTGATGAGTAAAGAAAAAACCTAATAAAGATTAAAGGTTGTTGTGGGCACATATTTGGTTTTAAACCATCAGTATCAAAAGAGATATTAAAATGTATATAATAAATGTATTTCCATTGCTGTTGCTAATGAAATTATGTCATTACAACTTCATAATAATTTGAAAACCCTAAGTATATATAGTTACTTTTAACAAAGTCCAATATATTAGAGCACAATGCCACATGACGGTCAGAGGAGGTTGCAGTGGGTTCTGGCTGGTGGTCAGTCACAGTGATAGGCAGTGGAGGCCCTGTGGCTATGGCCTGCTGAAATGCCAAAGAAGGCAGACCATGCTGTCTTCTTGAGACTCCTCCTGGTCTAGGCTAGCTGGGTAGGTGGGCTGAAGGCTAACAATCCTGACCAGCTAGGATCACGAGGCTAGCTGATAGGAGGCAGGCAGGCTGGAGGCTGGCAAGCCCAACACCAGCAGACAGAGAGGCTGCAGTGATAGTAAAGTTCTCTGTCAATCCAGGTAAAAACTTTTGTTCTGTCAGGCAGGTGAGTGTGAGGCAACAAAGAGAAAGATCCGAAATGCAAAGACACAGACATTACCAGTTAAGGGATTTATTGATAAGATGAGGGCACATACGCTTACAGGCAGGTACGGGTTCCAGATGTTAGGGTAAAGGGTTCAGGTACAGGACCAGGTTCAGATTCAGATTCAGATTCAGGTTCAGGTTCAGGTTCAGGTTCAGGTTCAGGTACTTGAACAGATTCAGGTACAGGAACAGGTTCAGGTTCAGGAACAGTAACAGTAACAGGTAACAGTAACAGGTTCAGGTTCAGGTTCAGGTTCAGGTACAGGAACAAGAACAGGAACAGGTTCAGGAACAGAAACAGGTTCTGGAACAGGAACAGGTTCAGGAACAGGTTCAGGTTCAAATGGCTGGAAAGCAAGAAGCAAAGCAACATTGACAATCTGGGAGGCAGTGTGAGGAAAGTTCAGGTTCAAATGGCTGGAAAGCAAGAAGCAAAGCAACATTGACAATCTGGGAGGCAGTGTGAGGAAATTGGCCATTTACTTACTGCAGGGGCTGATAAGGGAAAATGAAAACAGGTGAGCAGGTGAGCAGGTGAATGAGAGAGTCAGGTGACTGGGACAGCTGGGAATGTCTGAGAGCATCTGGTTGATGGATGTAATATGGCGGTGCAGGGGCCTAGGTAATGGAGAAGTGACTGGAGACAGTGACAGAGGGGCAGAGTGAGTCAAATGAAAACTACTGAGACAGACATTGTGACACCTGATGCTACTGTGTTACTGTCATTACAGAGTCAGTTCTCTAACTTTGTTAAAGCCAGGTTAAATATGATTTCTTTCCATGAAGTTTTACAATCACCATTTGAAGCCCAATGAAATACACGCTCTGAAATGGGTGAATTGTGTGCAACACTGATAAAACAAAAAAGTTCCATGAATGCGAAACACCTGCTGTAGAGCTTTGATGTGAAGCTATCTGGCCTCTGGATGAACTGCCATGTTTCCACTGGCCAGGTGGTTCATTGGTAACAAGGGGCTCAAAGTTTATATTCAGGGCATTTTAGAAATTGTGATACAACCATGAATTAATTAAATGAACACATGGATGTTTGTCATTGAAATGTAATCTAATGATGTGAGAAGCTTCCCATTCAGTTCACTTAACTACTCACATTTTCCCAACCATGGACAGAAATTGACTTCTAAAGATGAAAGATTTTTAAATATAAAAAAATGCATTGTCAGATTGCAATGACATCAATTCTTTCCCACAAGATGAATAATTTTTATTTGGAAATTACATGAAATTCACTCTATCACCATTGTCAGGTGAAAATATTACTTTACTTTACTTTATTTTTATTTGTCACATACACGTACATGTAGCGAAATTCATTCTCTGCATTTAACCCATCCCTCAAGGGAGCAGTGGGCAGCCAATGACAGCGCCCGGGGACCAACTCCAGATCTGTACCAGTGCCTTGATCAAGGGCACTGCCTGGAGAACCTAGTACATGTTTTAACTTAGCAGACAAGCTATTTTAAATCTAGCAGGCAAATTTTGTTATGATACAATCACCCTCATCAACGATACTTTTAAGCCAAAATGGAAAGCAGAAGTGTCAGGCTTTCAATTGTTCAGAGCAATTACCATTACATGCTTTAGGACCTTATAGGCCCCTATAATTAGATTTAAAAATTGACAGCTGGATATTGTATCTGAAATACCCTTTTGTCTCCAGTTTACTGATTACCAGAGCTACGTTATCCACGGCTGCCTGGTGGACAATCCAACTCTGGAGCGCTCCATCGCTCTGTTCAATGGAGTGTCACAGTGGGTCCAGCTCATGGTGCTCAGCAAGCTAACACCTCAGACCCGTGCAGAGGTTATTACCAAATACATCCATGTTTCTCAGGTAAGACAGGAAGTAGTCCACTACATAGCATTTCCTTCTTTAATGTTTTCAAGGGTTATTCTTGTCCAAAAAACATGGACATGCTAGCATTCTCTTCCTATATATACAAGGCTGACAACAGAACTGAGGAAAGAAGCTGTTTGTACAAGACCAGCGCATAAGTTTCACATGGTCCACGTTTTCACAGCCTGAACTCGCCAGTCAAAAACAGAACCTTTTTGCCTAAAATTCATTTTTCACATCACTCTGTTTATCTAGAGTCTAGACAAATGCAACAGTAAAGTCTTGTAGACTCTGGACAACTCCCACGTCAGCAGAGTAGCTAGCATCATTGCATTTCCTTTTTAGAAAAGTGTTGACTCACTACAGAAGCACGATGAATTCACCAATGAAAATAAATGGCAGGCCTGATCTCATAATGACTTTCGTGTTTTAGAATTACAAGAAAATATCGCATAATTAAGTGAAAAGGATATAATATACAGAAGAGGCAGATTTAGCTCTTTTAGGAACTCTTGGCACTGTGTGGGATCTTGATTGCAGGAGGACTCATACAACTTTGAATAAAAGGATTGGAAAGTGGCGTTGATATCTTTAGGATTTGTTGAGATACCTCGGTCTGTGCGGATGCTGTTGATAATAGCTCTGGACTCACTTTGTTTTAATTTCAGAGCCAGCAATTTGCTTGGTTTGCAACCACTGAAATAATCATTTAGCCTCACTCTGTGCATTATGAATTCAGCTCTCCTTCTTAGCAAATCATTTAGCTCTGCTCGACGTGAGACTAAGAGACAATGTGTAGACGTTTTTAGAGACTGCTCTAAAGATTTACAGCGTTCTTACAACTCTGCAATCCTTGCTTCTCTTTTTCTCTTCAAATTGACCGCAAAGGAAGATGTAAAATCTCTAATAAATCCTTTAGTTGCTTGCCAAATGGATGCCGGGTCCGAAAATGAGTCAAACAGTTTGGCTCTAAACCAGGGACGGACTGGGGCTAAAAAACAGCCCTGGACTTTCTCGCAAATAGGCCCATCATCCAGCCATTTGCCCCTAGATGTGCATGACAGACACTAGCCAGGATGTCCTCATACTATGCCACAATACTGTAGCCTATCAGACAAGGTATTCACAGCAAGTAACATCTCAAAACCAATGATGATAATTGGGGTTGTGTTTATTAATGAAGCCTCAGCCTTCAAATAAAAACTAAAAATGTACAATGCCATTACATCTGCATTGAAAATAAAACACAAATAATGAAATGTCACTGGCTACAGAAACCCCAAATTACACGAACTTGTAATTATAAAACAGTACAGAGTACGCTGCTCTGCTGCGACTCGGGCTACCTCGTGCTGTTGCTTCATTGTTTTTTTTTGTTTTTTTTGTGATTGTATGTGGCTTCCTATGAACTTTTGGTGTTTTTTTTAAAATCACAACACGGTGTTCAAGCACAACACGATGCTGTTTATACTGGTTTTACTGAGAGGACTACTTGTGATCCCAATTGTTTGGCTTGTATGCCACTCCATGCCAGCGGGCCGGGGTACTGTGCCGACTGCGCTCCTGAGCTACACCCGGGACCAGCTCCTGCTTCTGCACCCCAGTCACACGCCTGCCCCTCAGCTACCGAGGGAGCTGCTTGCCCGAAGTCCGACGGCAGGTTGCAGTGGACAGACGCGGAAGAGGAGTACGACAGAGACTTTGAAGAAAAACACACAGACCACCGCTGCCCTCTATGCTTCTTTGCAACGTCCGCTCACTGAAGAGCAAAGTTGAGGAGCTAAAAGTCAACACCAGATTTTTACACGAGAACCGTGAATCATGCCTGCTTGTCTTCACTGAGATGTGGCTGCAGGAGGACGCAGTGGTGTAGTCTATATTTTTGTAGTGAGTATACTCTGATTTTCCCCTCCCAGCCTCATACTCGCCTGTCCCAGAGCGACGCACTGTGATGTTTACAAATACGAAGCGTACACGGACAATAGACGTTTCAGTATTGATGGCATTGATTTAAAGCCCTGGAAAAACAACACTTAAAGTTGAGAAACGCAACTGAACCTGAACACAACAGGACATCGCACAAAAGACCCATTTAATCAGGGCCAGTTCTAGCCCTTTGGTTGCCCTAGGTGAGATTGAGTTTTGCCCACCCCAGTCTCACATTGCCAGATGTCCACAGCGCTGTGTCAGCGATACAGTAGCAATGTATGTTCATTTTAGTTTCTAGCTTCCATGTAAGTCAGATGGCACCAACATTTGGTCTAATCGTAACTGGTCTGGCAACCCAAAGGCCAGTGTTTTGTTTCCAGATTTGTGTGCATGGTGACTTATGATGGGGGGTCTGGGGGTCCACCCCCTGAAAACTTTGATCATTAAATACTTAATTTCCTGCATTCTTTTTTTTTTACCTTTTTCTGAATAAATTTATGCTGGAAATATCTTTATCTAAAGGGAAACATAGATTACAATCCAAATATAAAAACATAATGGAATATTTTGCAGTAAGGCTCTCAGGCATTCTGTATTTCTTTCATCTATTTATTTTCCTTTGGATTGATGTTTCTAATTATATCTGAGTCAGCACACATGTAGCCTAGGCATCATTTACTCTTCCCACTTTTGCTTCTTTTGTTGAGGAAGTAACCTCCTTAAATGTGCATATTAAAATGATTCACCTGAATGATACATGAATTAATTTTTATGAATTAATAAACCCCTGGACTGTAATATTTCAGATGTGTTGGAGCAAGATTTCTGCTCATGTTCAAAACTTTGTGCACATTCAAAATACAGTATATCTCATCTGTGTTCTCTGAAGTTTGGAGGAGTCGTGATATTTTGAGAAAAATAAAGTGATAATACAATAGGCTATTACAAGAATAAATTCACTATATTTCAGAAAATAATCCACCTGCACCATAGTCTGCTGTGCATTACGTGATTCCTCTGCTGATACGGTAGATCTCAGACCTCCTGACAGACTCAGAGCCCCATTAATAGACACCCCTACACTGCCACACAAAACCATAACTAATAATTAGCAGCATCATACAAGTTTTGTATCAATTAGTAATAACATCTGATGAACAGGGCCTAAATTTACTCAAAAGTATTTAATAAATTGTTTACAGTCATCATCACCATGGCTAACAAATGCATAAAAAGCAGACGAAAGGAGAAAAAAGCTCCACTCTTTATTTTAGTTAATTATCTGACCATTGATAACTAACATTATAATATAGTAATTTAATTGTGTAAAGTAATGCACATTTAAGATTTAAGAATTTACTCTAATTTGCATTGTCACTGACCCTATGAATTTCCATTGCTTAGATCAGCTTTGCATGTGTGCTGATATTTACCTAACTTTCTGTCTTTACACTCTAACCAAGGATGCCTGATTTTTAAACTCCCTAGCCTGACTTTCAGTCCACAATGCTGGCCAAGAGTTCTTCTCACCATCTCTCTCATCATCTCAAACAAGGAAATATGAACATTGTATTCTGGTTACTGCTTTACTCAGACACAGGCACACAGACACACACACAGACACACACAGACACGCGATATCATATAAGCTACTGTCACTTACCAGGTAACAGTAACGTTGCGGTAGAATTTTCGGGCTGTTTTTTTGTAACGGTAATGTTAACGATCGGGTCATCATGATCTTTGGCAGCTGCAGTGTCACCCGACGCGGCAGGAGCTCCAGGACGGACTTATGAATACACTGAAGTAGTGTTATTTTGGTCTATTTACGTTTCATATCTCGTTACTTTAAAACGTTGTTCAAACCTTATATATATGTCAATGGTTCAAACTCTACCAGTTGTGATAAAGGAAAGAGCACGCAAAGAATGACCGCCAAACAACTTGATGTTGCTTAGTAACTTTAAAAGTGACGTCGCGTCAGATCCAGGGCACGGCCACGGAAGCCCCAAAGATCCAAATGTCAGTGCTTCGCAACACCAGACGGGGTGAATTTATGAATGAAAGTGAGAACGTTCTGTCACCACGATGTTGTTACGTATCATCGCTCTTTTGTAAGTGGGTATATGGAAAACCTTGACTTTTCCTAGCGGGTATACGGCGTATACCTGCGTATCACGTAGACTACACCACTGGGAGGACGTGCCTGACTCGCTCATCTCTCTGGGCGGCTTTTCCCTGGTGCGTTCTGACAGGACCAATAACTCTGGCAAGGGTTAAGGCGGCAGTACCTGTGTTTATGTTAACAACAAGTGGTGTTCACAGTTCACAACAAAAGAGTCGGTCTGTAACCCCAACATTGAGCTGACATGTTTAAGCCTAAGACCCTTTTATCTTCCACGTGAATTCGGCAACATTATATTATGCACTGTTTATATCCCGCCCAGTGGAAACGCTGCAAATGCAGCTACTGCCATAGCAGAATGTGTTCACAGGCAACTAAAGCATACTCCTGAACCCCCCTGTTTTATTTTAGGTGATTTTTAACTTGAGCCTGTTTTACCATGGTTTAATCAATAGGTGGATTGTAATACCAGAGGTAAAATATTCTTGACAAATGCTATGGTAATGTTAAGAACGCGTACACTGCTAAGGTTAAACCACCTCTAGGATCTTCTGATCACAATGCTGTCCACTTAATCCCCAGGTACAAGTCCCTGCTTAAAAGAGTGCATTGTACAGAAAAAAAGCATTCAAGAGAGGGGACCTTGTAAGTATGAAAATTATGCAGAAAGAAATTAATTACAAATTAAGGACAGCTAGATGTAAGGTGAGAGAAAAATTGGAATCCCACTGCTTGACTATGAACAATAAGAAACTCTGTAAAAGCCATGACAAACATGGCACCAACTAAGAGGTGTATTAATGTGATAAATGAGAGGGATAAAGCAAATGAGTTGAATAATGTTTTCTGTAGATTCTGTAGAAGAAACAAGAGACTTCTTTCAAGAGCAAAAAGCAGCTCTGGATGGTGTACCTACATTGAACTCTGTGAAAATTTCCATTGACCAGCATGTTGTGGAGAGACTTTTTTTATGAATCTGCCCCAGGAAGGCCTTTGGACCGGATGGCATCTCTGGGCGCCTATTGAAATCTTGCAGCAAAGAGCTGGCAGAGGCATGGTGCCCCATCTTCCAGAAGTCTTTAGACATTCATTCTGTTCCCTCTATCTGGAAAAACTCTACTATTATTCCCGTACCTAAAAAAGCAAGCTGTAAAGAAAATAATGACTACCGTCCTGTAGCACTTACATCACTGGTGATGAAGTGTTTTGAGAAAATTATCGTACAGTTCTTGAAAACAGAGGTCAGTAGTCTTTTAGATCCCTTTCAGTTTGCATATAAGAGTAACAGAAGCATTGGCAAGGTCAGCGTTAATGGGACTCTATCTGAATCAAAAATGTTGAGCACAGGAGCCCCCCAGGGCTGTGTCAGCTCACCTAGCCTTTTCACTTTATACACAGATGAATGTAGAAGTTTTTATCCAAATAATCATGTCATAGAATTTTCTGACGACACTGCAATTTTATCTCTGCTGAAAAAGAACTGTGACCCATCTGATTATTTTATGGAAATCCAAAAGTTTGTGAATTGGTGCGATGATAACCACCTTGTCCTAAACGTTTCCAAGACTGAAGAGATGGTATTTGACCCTTGGGGAGTCTGTGACCACAGGCCTGTGGTCATCCACAACCAAACCTTCACTCAGGTCATTAACCTGGAGCACACATGTCGACAGTCTCTGCTGCAGATTGCAGCAACGGTTGCATTTCTTACATCGTTTGCGAATTACGTTGATATTTTATCAAGCAGTCCTGGAGAGCCTGGTCATGGATTTTGTCTCTCACAGTGGCCCTCCAGGACACGGAACAATGGGATCCATCTGCCTACCACCAGCGCCCATCATCCTGTTCTACGCTGAACATCAAGGCGTCTTGGACTGAGGTGGTTTGCGGCTGTATGAGGGCCTCAAATAGAGCTCCATCGCCTTCTGCGTCGCCACCCGCAGTCAGCCTTTCGAATCGCTTTGGCGTTTTGTCGGAGCTGGCGGTCCGGGATCATGCCCGAGGACTGGGGCTGCTGGAGCCTCCGTGCGGTTACGGGTGATTTCAACATTCATGTCGACAACCCTGAGGATAGAGGTACAAAGGAACTGTATTGTATCTTTGATAATTATGGACTCACTCAACATGTGACTACAGCCACACACAACAAAGGTCACATCTTGGACTTAATTATTTCTAAAGGCTTGAACATTTCCAAAGTTGTGGTGAATAATATTGCTCTCTCTGATCATTCCTGTGTGTTTTTTAATAGCTCTATACCTGTGAAAAAAATTGTTCAAACAGAGGTAATCAGAAAACGATACATCACTGAAAGCACCAGTGAAAAATTCATTCAGCTTTTCTCGTCCACAACCGCCCGCTTTTCTCGTCCACAACCGCCCCCTCTGGAGCCTCAGTAACCGAACTTGTAGATAATTTCAACTGTAGAATATCAACTATTATTGACACCATTGCTCCCGTTAAGGACAAAACCATCTCTAGCAAGAAAAAATCTCCATGTAGAAATGTCGCACATGTAAGATTTGAAAAAAGAGTGTTGAAAAGCTGAACGCAGGTGGTGAAAAACAAACCTACAGGTCCATTATGAAATCTATAAAGACAGACTTTGTATTTTTAATGTGGTACTGAGAAATGCAAGGCGATCATTCTTCTCTGAAATTATTGCAAAAAACTCTAATAATTCACGTACTCTATTTGCTACTGTCGATAGGTTATCAAACCCACCAGTACCAGTAGCATCTGAACTTTTGTCCACAGAAGCTTGCAATAACTTTGCCATCTTCTTTAGTGCATCCATATCAGGTACAGGGTATGTGCTGTCTCAGTGTTTAAGCAAAATAAGTCCTCATATGACACAATTTCAAACGATTCACCAAGGTCAACTGGCGGAGATTATACAAAATCTGAAAACCTCTTCCTGTTGTCTTGATATTTTACCAACTGGCTTTTTCAAAAATGTTTTGAAATGTTTGGCCTCAGATCTCTTACAGATTGTAAACATGTCTCTTCAAACAGGTATCTTCCCACAGGCATTCAAAACTGCAATCAAGCCACTCTTAAAAAAGAATAACCTAGATACATCACTAATGGACAACTACAGACCTATATCCAACCTCCCATTTTTAAGTAAAATTGTTGAAAAGTGTTTTTTCAACAAATAAACCTTTTATTGTCCCAAAAGAATATTTTGGATCCCTTACAGTCGGGTTTTCGGCCACATCACAGCACTGAGACAGCTCTTCTGAAAATCTTTAATGATATCCACTTAAGCGCAGATAGTGGCAGAACTACAGTCTTAGTTTTACTAGATCTCAGCGCTGCATTTGAAACCGTTGACCATGACCACAGCTATGCAGACAACACACAGATTTATATAACCTTGTCACCCCGAGACTACAGTCCAATACAACACCTGGCCAGGTGCATTGAACAAATCAACGAATGGATGTGCCAGAATTTCCTAAAATGAAATGAAGATAAAACGGAGGTGATAATTTTTTGGACCAAAAAATGAACGATTAAAAGTCAATGCTCATCTTCAATCAACAATGTTAAAAACAACAGACAAAACAAGAAATCTTGGCATGATTATGGACTCTGACCTGAATTTTAACAGCCACATTAGGTCAGTAACTAAATCTGCCTATTATCATCTTAAAAATATAGCAAGGGTAAAAGGACTTATGTGCCAACAGGATTTGGAAAAACGTATCCATGCTTTTATCTTCAGTAGACTTGATTACTGCAATGGTGTCTTTACAGGTATTCCTAAAAAGTCTATTAAACAGCTGCAGCTGATTCAGAACGCTGCTGCACAAGTCCTTACCAACACCAAAAAAAATAGAACACATCACTCCAGTTCTGAAGTCCTTACACTGGCTTCCTGTGCACCCAAAGAATAGATTTCAAAATACTCATGTTAGTTTATAAGTCACTAAACGGTTTAGGACCAATTTACCTTTCCAATCTGCTACTACACTATGGGCCGCAGAGATCTTTGAGATCATCAGGGACGGGTCTGCTTGCCATCTCCAGAGTCGGAACAAAAACGGGGGAAGCTGCGTTCAGCTTCTATGGTCCCTACATCTGGAACAAACTACCGCTAAACTGTAGGTCTGCACCTAATCTCAGCTCTTTTAAATCAAGGCTGAAGACCTTTCTTTTTAACACTGCCTTTTCTTAATTCATTTTTGTATTTCAATTTTATTTTTTATTCATTTTTTTCCCCGTATTAACTGTTTTTTTATCTGTTACCAATTTGTATGAAATTTTTAACTGTGTCTTTATGTCTTGTGTAAAGCACTTTGAATCGCATTGCTGCTGAATTGTGCTATACAAATAAAATTGCCTTGCCTTGCCTATTACAGCTTGGTTTGGCAACCTCCCTGTGCAGTTGAAAACTAAACTGTTACAATTGATTCATACTGCATGGAAGGTATTCTTTTTTGCACCTTAACATTAGAAGTTTATGGAAACATCATGAAGAGTTAGTTACCTTACTCTCAAACTCTGACTGTAGCTTTAAATTTATTGGTTGCAGTGAAACCTGGATTAATGACAGGACTTTCACTGATATTCTTAACCTCAATGGCTATAAGCTAGTTTTTAAAAACAGGTCTGGCCGTATTGGAGGTGGCGTTTGTTTATATGTGCATTCTAGACATCATATGAATGTTTGTGATGACATTTTCTTAGATGAAAACCATTCTGATTCGCTTTTTATTGAGATGAGTCTCACAAATGGTAAAAAGCTTATAGTAGGAGTTATCTATCGACCCCCTGACTCTGATCTGGATACCTTCAAGGTCAAACTGGAGGATACTTTATATTCTATAAACAGGAAAAACATAGAATGTGTCCTTTTAGGGGACTTTAATATTGATGTCTCCAAAGATGATGCTGCCAATACTTTACATTACTTTACACTTTACAATACTTTACATTCATCATCCTTTTTTGTACCATAAATCAGTTTACCAGAGTGACACATTCTACTAGGTCAACTGTTGACAATATCATCACAAACATTCAAAACACTAGGCTAGAATCTGGAGTTGTGTTATTTGACATTACTGATCATTTTCCTATTGTATTATTTCTAGATTTTGTTAGTAAGACTCAATTACCACAGCAAAAAACTAAAATGAAAGTACTAAATGAAAGAACCTTGCAACAACTGAGTGAAAGCTTACAGGCCAAAACATGGGACGCAGTCTATGACTGCAATGATCCTGATACTGCATATGATGTTTAGAGTTCCTCGCTGCAGACTTAACCGTTTTAAAAACTCATTTATCCCAGTGTCTATTAAGCTTCTAAATAGCCGCAAGTAAAAGACAGAACAGGCCTGCATGACGATGAAGATATGTAATTGTTATATTTGGGATCTCTCTTTTTTAATTTAATTTAATTCATTTGTTTTGAGTAATGTTTAACCAGTGTATTGCATGACACCATGTTGGGTTTTTGTACACCATCAGGACCATAGTGGTGTGGTGTTGTACAGTATTTGTTGTTTGTACATGCTGTCTGTGTTTATTTGTTTTTATTATGGCTGCAGCATGGGTTGAGTGCCCAAGACAAATTTTGCAGTGGAGCACAAAATATAATCAATACGGGAGTGGGTGAGGTGACATGTGGAAAAAGAAGGTGTAATCCTTGCTAGTAGGATTGTGCATCCTCCATATATATGTAAGATGGTGGGATTCCACAACTGCTTTAAAAATGTCTGAATTGTGTTTCTGGGCTTTTGTATGATTGACCCCTGATCTATCCTGATTTTAATCTAGTACTGCATGTCTCCCCCTATAATTAGTGAATATTCATTGAGAGAAAGCAATTCATTGGTTAGCCAAGGGGAAAAACTTTCATCATATGGTGATATCATTTTGGTGTCGCCACTAGATGAAGCAGCAATCTTGTAATATTTATTTTGTAGATGATTTACATCTCTTTTATGTAAATGTGACTCTTGTCTACATCTATATTCTTTCTTCTTAAATAATTCAGGAATTTAGCTCGTTTGATCGGCCCGTTTAACCCCCAGATGTTAACTGAAAAGATTGAAGTTCAGACACCTTCAAAATTTACACGCATACATGTCTCGTGTACCCTATTTTTTTAAATAGAATTTGCTGATAAATTTGTAGCAAAGGGTGAACTGTTAGATCTGAGCAAGGTGTGGTAAAAACATAAAAAATAAATCCCCTAACCCTCTGAGACCGCAGACCTCAACCTCTATCTGCAAGATATGTGGCCACACCAAACGCAGCTCACGCAAACTCCAGCTCACAATTACCCCTCCTGCCTAAAGTCACAGGTACGTTGAAACAGGTCGAGTGAACTTCTTACGCTAAATATGAACAGTGTTACAAAAACCCTGAAATAAAAATTCTGAAATAAGCTATGTGAAAAACACACCAATCTAGTTTGAGTAACAAACAGTATAAGCAGTATAAGTCAACATTTATCATGTTCTTTCAGTCTGGCTAAATGTTAACAAACATAGACTATAAACTGAACAGCCAGCATTCATCATGTTCTTACAATCTGGTTAAATGTTCCTTTAAAGCTTGGCTCCAAAACTTACATACAGTGTCCTCAAGTCAAACTTGGTACAGTAGCCCAGATACCGCTAGTCCACAGCCACTGGGTCCGCCAGCCTCGGCCCCGCCGGCGGCTCCAGCACTAGACGTGAAATCCCCCCACCGTCCTCTGGCACCGTCGTCGGAAACAGGCCCCGGTGCAGAGCGGCCCGTGTGGATGTCACGTCATCCTCCATATCCAACTCCCGACAGAAAACGCCCGCATATGTGACTGTAGTGAAGGTGAACTCTCTCCCTCCGTGGGTAATTCTCAGGGTGGCCGGGTAGATAAGCAGGTCTGAGATTCCTTTAGCATGTAGCTCGTGTTGTGCACCTTCAAGCTCCCAGTGCCACTGGATCGTAAATGTGCCACAGTCAGGTTGCATCGGATCATGTGCCGTAATTTCCTGCATCTCAGGCTCTGCCCCGATGTGTTGCAACGAGGCATTCGTTTCAGGTAGGGCTGTCTTCACTGCGTTGTAAACCACTGATTCAAGCACACTTTGTTGCTTTTCCAAGACCTGAGCAATCAAGTCCTCCATGTTCGGGACTGCGCCAGCATGAGCTGCTATGTTAGCCACCACTCTGTTAGCTGCTGCCATGTTAGCAAATTTCTCTGTCTGAGTAGATAGTTTAGACGACAACAAGACCTGCTTTTTCGTGCTTGCAGGCATTTCACTGAGTCACTGTGATAACAGATCAAACGATTTGGCGTTGAAGAAAAAAGAAATAGACCTGTTTTTTCAATGAAATGCAGAGGTGGGTAAGGAGCTGTAGTTCTCGGTGGCCATTGCGGTTTCTGGTCACGTGACCTCCAGAAATCATAATTATGAGAAAGGTCTACAATTTGTTTTTTCTCTGTTGAATGCAATACGCTTCCTTAATTCAGAGTCTGTTCAGCACTACATCACAGAAAGCACTATTGTGTTTGGGCAAGCATTCACACTGGACTTTTTATTCCAAACTAACATTTGAACATAGGAAACAAATTAAATATTTGTTCTGTTATGATATAATGAAATCATCAAAGTATTTAGGTGTTGCTTTATTGCAAAGGTATATGCACAAACAACAGCAAATTGTATGTAGAAATGACAAAGTGCCATTGATAGCGTATGTGAGGTGTTTGTGTTTTGAACAATTTTACCATATCTTTAAAGGATTTGACTAACTAGCATGGCACATGCAACAGGCATCCAATCTTAACTAACAGTCTTTTTCATTCCTGTTGTTTTTAAAAATATTTCTTCCATGAAGCCAACCTTGTCGATGTAACATCCCTTCATAATCCTTCCATCAGAAAAGCTGTCTCATTAATATTCCTGGTAGGTTTGTACGTATTGTTTGCATCTTCCTCTTAAAGAGATTCAAAGAGCTTCTCCATTACTCGCCCATCAATGTTAAAAGACATGGATCATTGTTATAATGGCCCTCTCAGTGATCCTGTCTCCTATCATAGAAGAGAATCAAGGATCATATTATTTAACACACTGCCATCAGCTACAGGAGTGGGCTGCATGCATTATTATGGATTGGTTTTTAAGACCAGTTTGATCCGCAAAAGAAATTCTAGCATACTTGAAAAAAACTGATTGACCTCAAAGAGCACTTGAAAACATACCACATGCATGAATAGCTACATTGTTGGCAAATAGGACTTTGCCACTAGGATTCAAGCCCTAGACTTTGTATCCCTAGAGAAGGTGACTGATGGCGCCACCGGGAACATGTGATTTTACACACACACCTTCTTACAAATTGAGGCAATCAATGAGCACCATAGTGACATCACATGTGCAAAACTGATAAAATTCCGAAACAAGATCACACATAATTTTGCTGGTTTCAGGTGTAGTGTCAAATTAAGTGGGGAAATAGAAAATGTCATGAATACAGTCCTAATTACTGTAAGGCACCTAATGACTCACCGTTTGGTAGCACTGGACCAATCTGGCCCGCTACTATTAATAAACAGGCTCACACATAAGCACTTAAATAATAATCGGAAATTAGCAACTGCTCAGGATGTGACACCTCAAACTGATGGGTCTGTGAAGGCTAAGAGGTGTTAGCTTTCAGGAGCAGTGAGTAGCCTACTTCATCTAAAATGCTGCTTCAGATGTGTTTCCACCCCGACCAGATGACAGCTATGGAGATTAAAATTATAAAATAATTATGACTCTGAGCCAAGCCATATACGAGATAATTGCAAAAATGTAATCTTGACTGTTGCAACGCAACTTTAAGGTCAATGAGTAGCAATTACCTGTGTAGTGGGTGGAATATGCATCCAACCTGACTTTGGTCCTACAGTTTTTGTTGCACTTTTAGCAGAGAAAAATACAGAGAAGAAGAAAGAAGAAGAACACTAATTATAAAAAGACCTGGGGTCTCATTTATAAAACTGTGCGTAGGATCCTCACTATAAGTGTACGTGCGCCCAAAAGCCCAAATTGGCGTACGCCGAAAAAAAGTCAGATTTATAAAACCGTGTGTACGCACACCTGTAAGCAGTGTTCCCTTTATAAATCACAGATTGACTACAAGTGTATGACGTGGCTCAGCCTCTTATCCCGCCCTGTACACACCCATTTTGAACCATAAATAGTCAATGTAAAGCACCTCGTGAATGCTGATCAGTATGTTAATGACCCTTACAGTTTTTCTTCGTTACACCGAATCATGCCGAATCATGACGACTGGCGGAGAAAAATAACAAAACAAAAACAACCTCTCAGACGCTCGGGAATTTCTGCCAATTTAATAATTTCGGCCTGTTGTCGCACAGTGTAGGGAAACCGGATCTATAGACTACCTTTATATACCAATAAAATCTTCCAAAACAGAAGGCATAACGGCACTCGGGGACAGCTTCGATATACCAGATGTATATAATAAGATTTAACAGAACTATATATTATATCCAAACAAGCCTTAGTGATAAAGTTGAAGATTATATATAATATTTATTTTAAAAAACACTTAGCTGTCTGACATTTCCCTCTGGATACAGCCAGTTTCACCCAGAGTGGCGAGGACCTGTATTTGGACTGGGATATGGCACGGTTCCGGCGCGTTGCCCTCTCTACTGGACCCAATTCAGTACATAGATCCAAGAGCGCAGCTATATTACTATTACAGCTATATTAGGGAATTTAAATCGGCATATGAGCCAGTCATCGTCATGGTCCCTGAAGTCTCTTTCTCTCCTGATTCTTCCATTCCAGTCCTCCTGCAGGGCCAACAGGGCCATCATGCAGCATTATGCACGGGTTCACCGCAGGATTTATATGTTTAGTCTACAACAATTTGTGATTGCTAACACCTTGCTAAAATCACAGCAACAACTAGTGATATCCCCCACCCCGAGATACAATCTGAAGACGAAAGAAAGTGTAATAGGCAAACACACTTTTGTTCATGCAGGTTTTGTCACAAACAGTATTAAAGTTCGGACTGATAACGAGGACATAGAGCGTAACGATTGCGTGAGAGCTTAACGGCTGTATTTCCAGACTTTGACATTTGATGATATATGCACAGTATTAAAGACAGATATTTAGTTATTTACACTGTGTTCTGCAGTTATCTAATGCTAGGGTATTTGATGGTATCCTGTATTCCATGCAGTCGGGCCATCTCCTCCTCCTGCGCTCCGTAGCGGACAATGTGACGGCGAGACAGCAGTGATTAAATATTAAGAACGAGTTTTGATTTAAGATTGGTTGGAGGTGTTTATGGAACAATTATCATTCAGAACAATTATCACTCAATTATCACTCAGTACAATCTTCATGATATGGTGAGAAGAAATGTGCGTGAGGCATTAATACTTAAACATATTAAGAGTAGCCTGATCGTTATTCCCACATGTACTTTCTGCAGTCTGACAGTTCACCACCTCACCATCTGCGTCGCCAATTCCTATTTTGTCTCCAAAATGTGCGTACGCACAGGTCAGAGTTTGCGTGGAGGGCCGCACATTCTCCCATCAAGTTTGTTTTTTTTATAAATCACAACCTTTGCGTGGGAAGTGGGGTATGCACATTTTCAGCCCCGTTTTGTGCGTACACCACGTTTAGAAATGAGACCCGAGGTGTTCGAGGAAGCATTTCTTCCATCCTGTGTGCAGCATATATAAATATCTCAGTCTGGTGTCTAGAAATACAGCCTAAGGGCTTGTTTGACACATTTCTATTTGCTGTAATTTAACTTGTACTGTTGTGAAAAACAAAAGATACCATGGGTAGTAAACTACAACCAAGACAGTGGGTCCTTATGGTATTTTTTATATTACTGTTCGGTTATTTAGCTTGATATGTCTCACACTGAGTCAAAATAACCGATTTGTAGGTACCTATAGGTACATTGACCAGAATCAGGCCCATTTTGACCCAGTGAATTTTTGTTTGTACTTTTAGATCAATGATTCAATAAATTATATAGCATGTATCCACAAATTCACAGCATTTAGAACTTCATGTTGGGAATTAATAAAATAGAAATTTACTGTAGGTACAAAAGATCCATATGACTCACAACTTCAGTATTTCTAAAATATGGGCTACAGCCTGACTATTCTCAGACTATTGTTCCTCCTGATGCACTAATATGTTTATGTTGGTTGAGGATAGGCTAATTTAGCTGGTTTGTATGTAAAATCTAAAGCAGAAAAGTAAAACATCACTATAGCTGTTCAATA
This sequence comes from Perca schrenkii, assembly GCA_025617405.1. Lineage (NCBI taxonomy): Eukaryota > Metazoa > Chordata > Actinopteri > Perciformes > Percidae > Perca > Perca schrenkii. The sequence continues at coordinate 61,906 of JABUOV010000197.1, forward strand.
AATGAAGTGGAGCAAAAGGTAAAATATTTCCTCCTAAAAATGTAGTGGAGTAAAGGTATACAGTGGCATGAAATGGGAAAACTGCAGTAAAGTAAATTGTACTTAAGTACACATTACATTGTCACCTACCTAACTGGACCCTTTTGCAATAGAGCATAACAGACACTGATTAGATAGACAGTAAAGATGCAAAGATAAAAGTTTCACCATGTGTCATCTCTGTAACAGAAACTTCTGCAGCTGCAGAACTTCAACACTCTGATGGCAGTGGTGGGGGGGCTGAGCCACAGCTCCATTTCCCGACTAAAGGAGACTCACACTTATCTGGCTCCAGAAGTTGTGAAGGTTAGTCAGTACCAGCTTTTAAATGCACTCTCTTTATTTCCACACAAACACTCCGTACACATGCATTCCTACAGCATAGAAACCCTAACCATACCATTGTATATAAGGGTTGGTTATACATGGTTATCCAAGATCCAGTAGTAATGTGTTTGTAGGGCAACCAGGCTTCCACGTGGTTGTTTCCGATTTTTGTTGCAATTGTGATAATGATTTCACAGCTTAAATAACATTTAGCTCAGCAGGTAGAGTGTGTACCATTAAGGCGTAGTCCTTCCTGCAGCAACTTGGGGTTCGGCTGGAAAAATCCTCAGTTTTTTCTAAAACTACAAATTAATAACATTTTAACAAATCAAGGTCAAGTAGGGTTTCCTCGGCTTATCCATGTCTTTATGTTTATCGCAGTGTCAACTTTGACACTCCTTTATCTATCACAGTAGTAACCGTAGAGGAACCTGGTTATGACCTCCATAGAGAAGGCAGTTGATTTGCTGAGTAGTCCATTCCAAACACTTCTGACATATGGAGGATACACCTTCACCCATAGTAAAACCATTGAGGGATGTTACATGAATTGCCACACCACTTTTGTGATTTGATCATTATACTAACCCTACCACCCCCCCCCACACACACACACACACACACACACACACACACACACACACCTCCTCCCCACAGATATGGAGCGAAATGACAGAGCTGGTCTCTTCCAACAACAACTACTCCTGTTACCGAAAGGCCTTCAATGAATGCCAGGGCTTTAAAATCCCCATCCTGGGTGTGCACCTTAAGGACCTGATCGCAGTGCATGTCGTATTTTCTGACTGGGTTCATGACAGTAAGAAGATGAACCTGGTGAAGATGCATCATCTCTACATCACCTTCAATGAGTTGGTGTCACTGCAGAGTATAGTGGCCCAGGTGGAGCCCAACATGGACCTTATCTATCTGTTAACGGTGAGCGATAACCACTCCACATACTGTATCTTTAAGCTGAAAGAAAAAACTGGTTACAAATTTGCATAAGTATCTCTGTATCTGGGGGAAGACAAAAAGGGTAATACGTTTTTAAAGATAGAACGCTGTTTTCATTATATTCAATCTGTATACTGTACTGTACATTGCTGGGAATTTGGTTAAAATAGCAACAATCAAAGTTGAAACTTACTTATGGACGGACCTCTCTGCTCCATCAGGTCTGTGTGGGTGTGGTTTAATTAACAGTGGTATAGCAACATCAGCAAACAACCCGATAACTATTACAGATTATGATTCTTATGTTGCTAAATCCTGATAGGTGCACAATAAAACATAACATCACCTTTTTCCAATGGAACTCCACCCACTGACCCACAACACAAAGACATCTCTCACCACAGCTTTCAACAATGCAGTTTAAAAACTAAAGATTCCTCATTGCTTTTTCCAAAATATTGCTGAGAAAACAGCAGACTGGAAAATGCTCTACAGTATAGTGCTCTGTGGCTTGATTAATGGAAGACCACCAAACTGCTGTAATACAACAGATAAAATAATCAGCATTTATAAATTTCCAATGAGTTATTAACACAATCAGTGGTGTAATGCTTTAGGCACTGGGTTTTATTTGTAAAAATACTAGATTCTGACACCTAAATTTCAGAAGGCTCTGGCTTGAAAGTGGTTTGAGATAGAGACAAAGTGTAAATGAAACAAATATTGAGAATGACCTAACGTTTATCTAGGGAGTAAATTTTCCCATCTAATTTGCATTTTATGACGTCATATGGTGGTGGCCATATTGGATTATGTAATTTCCATGAAATACCTGATATTTTGAAAGAGAGTTGAATTTATTTCATCAGATTTACCCCCCTCCATCCATTTGTCATGTTGTCCACATATCAAATGAACAGGGAAAAAGTAAAATTGTAAGCCAACAGTCATAAACTACAACTATTACTGCACCACAAAACTCACGTAAACAGTAGGCGTTTTTTTAGTTAGTTAGTTGAGCACAGTAGTTGTAGAGTGATACGTGCTTTCACGAGTCTCCAAACACCACAAAAGTCTCCAATAACAAGTCGCTAGTCGCTTTTAACAAAAAAGTCAAGTTTGGATGGGATTTCCTCGAACATTTTGCATTGAAGCATGACGTATTTCTGAGCTAAGGTCTAAGTACGGGATGTCTGCCAACTAGTGGAGGGGAATATGAATGACATATAACACTTAAAGGGTTAAATGAATGCTTACTATGTTGTTTTCAATTGTTAATTTTTTAAAACTACTGTATTTATATCCAAACCCTTGTATTTTCAGCTTTCTTTAGACCTTTACTACACCGAAGATGAGATTTATGAGCTGTCATTGCTAAGGGAACCACGTAACCCCAAATCATTGGTAAGTTTCAGCTGAAATGGTTTGTATTTTGTGTTCAGGATTGTTCACACTGAGTGTATGCCGTTTAAAAAACTTGATACTTGTGCTGAAATGTTTAGGACTGTTTTTGCACTGTACCATGATACTATTTTTGACAACTTACAAGCATTTCTACTTTTATATTACTTTTTGCTCCTGTGGAATTGGGATTCTGTATTTGGGGTGTAACAGCATATTTGCTGAACTAAGTCCTGTGTACATGTACTGTGTCCTTCCTTACAGCCCACCTCTCCAACGACTCCCAACAAGCTCCTGGTCCCACTGGACTGGGCCTCCGGGGTCACCACCAAACCAGACCCTAGTGTGGTCAATAAACACATCAGGAAGGTGGTGGATGTGAGTACACAACAGAAACACAGCTACTGGATGAAACAGAAGTAGAGATGTATGTGTCTAATTTGTTTCTTGTCTTGTTTGTTTCAAGTCTGTGTTCAAGAATTATGACCATGACCATGATGGCTATATTTCTCAAGAGGACTTTGAGAGCATCGCTGCTAATTTTCCCTTCCTGGACTCCTTCTGCGTTTTGGACAAAGATCAGTGAGTATAGATGTTAAAATAATTACCTACAGCAACTGTATTTTTTAGTCCAACCTAGTCACAGCATCATGCTCCACACTTCTGGGTAGTGTAGCCACTTTCAAAATCATATAACATTTCCAGCTACAAGCTATGTCTTCTCTTGAAGGAAAAAAGCTCAGATGTGACTTGTTAGTTGCATCAGTCGTTCTATTCTCTACCACATGCAGATTCTGCGTCAGTATCTGAAGTCTCTGACAAACAGATTAATTTCTTTTGAGGTGTTATAACTTCTTTTTTACCCTTTATGCTTCTCCTTTCAGAGATGGATTGATCAGTAAGGATGAGATGATAGCATATTTCCTCCGGGCCAACCCACTGCTCCAGTGTAAGATGGGTCCAGGTTTCATCCACAGCTTCCAGGAGATGACGTACTTGAAGCCCACCTTCTGTGAACACTGTGCTGGATTTGTGTGTACTTTAAGATTATCTCACTGCACTTTTCATGTCTTCTTAATTTTCCTCAAAGCAATGAAAATTTGCAAACATTGCAATTAAACTTACAGGCCGGCCTTGAGCCAATCAGTCTAATATAATAACTATAAATCAAGGACTCTCTCTGTGTGTGTCCTTCAAATATCTCGAGAATCGTTCATTCAATCTACTTCACACTTGGTGGGTGTCTTGCTGGGTACCCAATGAACTTGGCATTTGAAATGTGATGCAGTTTGTACAGATGTGACTGCACAATAAAGGTTGAAGGAAGAAAAAAATGCTGCCATAATGTTGGCTCTTCTGTTCACAATAAAAATCCCAGCTTAAATTCTTTTAGAGCATTTGGCTAAGAGGAAACTCACTAAAATTTTAGTTTTTGCTGCCTCTGTGAGGCCAATGTGAGTCTGTCTCTGTATTTTCTGATTGGCTCTCGTAACAGGCCGGAAGGGTGGCGCCATGAGTCTGTGAGGGAAATGTCTGTGATTACTCCACATTTTAATTGTTTTTTGTGAGTAAGATCTGAATCTGCAATGTAAACCAGTAACATTTCTCTGTCAGGTAAATGTAGTAGTACACTGTAAGTCAGTAGTAGACTTGGCATTAGGGACATGCAGCCATGCTTTTATTTTCTAATGTTGAATTTTCTGTACCCACCTCTCCCTTCCTTACATTTCTGGACCTGCAGCTCTGGGGAATCATCAAACAGGGCTACAAGTGCAAAGGTATTGTTATATTGCATTATTCTGTAAAGACCATCCAAAAATACATTTGAACATGTTAAATGTTAGTTATTATAATTACTGCAATGTCATCTGGCAATCATCTGTCTTGAAGCTTAGAACACAGTTGCTCTGATTATAAGCTGATGTGTCTATTTCCTTTGCAGACTGTGGTGTTAACTGTCATAAACAGTGTCGGGAGCTGCTGGTTCTGGCCTGTAGGAAGCTGATCCGCTCCAGCTCTCTGAGCAGCGTTTCACCAGCCAGACTGACCCACAGCTCACTGCCCAGCAGCCCGGCAGTGCCCACCTGTGGAGGTAATTTTCAGCAAAGACAGTTACTGAACAAAGTGACATAAACAGCATAGAAAAATGGATTTATACATCTAAAGCTAATTGTAGTTACAAAGACTTTTTGAAGTTATTTTACATCAGATTTAACATCAGAAGTTCATTTTATACTATGATGAAAATTTGATTTGTTAATAATTTTCTTTGTTCTTGCCTTCAGATGAGGATGAGGTGTTTGCATTCCCAGTGGTCACATCAACAGGTCCAGCACTGGACTCTCAGTCCATCACCCTGATGACTGGGTCAGCTCAGAGGATCTCTGTGCGCCTGCAGAGGGCTACCACCAGCCAGGCCACCCAGACCGATCCCCTGTGGCCCGAACACAACTGGGGGGCCACAGATGGCGGCTCACACACCTTCCCCAAAATGAAATACAGGGCTCACAGGAAAACATCCAAAAGTAAAGGTTTTGTCTGCTGGGAAAACCAGAAGGAGCAGACAGTTTCTGCTTGGTGCAGCATGGACTCTCGGGAGAAGTCCGCCGTCTCAGGAGAGCTTGTACACAATGGGATTACACACAGAGGGAAGGTAAGAAAAAATGCTGTAGATTTTTATTTAAAGGTGTCATGTGTAACATTTTCACATCAATGAAACATTACTATACACTGTACATATTGAGACAACATTAGTCTGGCAATGTCAGATTGTGAAAGGGAAACTTTTCAGGTGCCAGTGAGACATGACATAAGATCCAGGAAGTCAAGTTTGAGTAACAGATCCATGAGTCTGAAAGGTTAACAGACACCAAAACATTGCACAGGGCAGGCTGCTTTTTTGCTTTTGTCTGCCTAAACATCAATCAATCAATCAATCAATCAAATAAACATTTATTTTACAGCAGCCAGCAGGTATTCAAAGTGCTTTACATCAAGAACCTACGGTGGCCGACAGGGGCAAACGCCCTGCAACTTCAGAAAACACATGCAAATAGACAAAACACAAGCAAATTAAGAAAACAACTTCATTAATTTGACAATACGTGCAGAATTCAGCAAACACGCTGCAAATACACACAACACAACCAAATACATAAACGCGATGCAAATACACACAACACAACCAAATACACAAATGCGCTGCGAATAAAAAACAATGCAAATAGAAAAGCACACAAACCCCGAAAACAAATGCAACAAATACACGCTGCATCCAGATCACACAACAGAAGTTCTCCAGCCCTTTAGAGGGAGCAGCTGAGTGGAACAGCTGGATTTTCGACCCCACGGGGAGAGAGCACTCTGCCTTTTTATTAGAGTCAGGTATGGCTGCATAGTAAAAAGAGAACTCCTGTCTCATGCCCTCCCGTCCATAGACTGTATATTAAATTCATATTATTATTATTATTAATAACATAATATAATATATTAGTAATATACAGTCTATGCTCCCGTCTCATGCTCTCCCGGCTGGTGCCGTGCCTGGGCTTTGACTTTTCTAAATAAAATCTTGCGTCTAATCCGCGCTTCTTCCTTTAGTGTTTTGGATGTTTTTGAAGTAAACAGTACAGCAATCATGCTAATGAATACAATAACTTTTTCAGCAGATGTCTTACTTACAACACAATGGAGGAAGCAAAGCAAATTGGCTGGTTTACTAAACAGGGAGGGACTATAAATCCTGTCTGTTTTTTTTTTTGTATTTCAAGAGCGAATTGCTCCACAATATGAATACAGATTGGTCACTTATTTTGTTGTATAATCACAATATTACACTTGAGGAGGCCTACACTTCAGTGATGTGCCTCCAGCTGTTCCACTCAGCTGCTCCTCTAGAGGTCTGGAGAACTTCTGTTGTGTAATATGGATGCAGTGTTTTTTGTTGCATTTGTTTTCGGGGTTTGTGTGCTTTTCTTTTTGCATTGTTTTTTATTCGCAGCGCGTTTGTGTATTTGGTTGTGTTGTGTGTATTTGCATCGCATTTGCTGAATGATGCGCATGTGTTGTCAAATTAATGAAGTTGTTTTTCTTTTTGCATCGCTTCTTTTTTCGGGGTTTGTGTGATTTTCTTTTTGCATGGTTTTTTTATTTGCATCGCGTTTATGTATTTTGTTGTGTTGTTTGTATTTGCAGTGCGTTTGCTGAATGATGCACATGTCAAATTAATGTTTGACAAATTAAGATGTTTTCTTAATTTGCTTGTGTTTTGTCTATTTGCATGTGTTTTCTGAATTTGCAGGGCATTTGCCCCTGTCGGCCACCATAAGAACCAAGAGTAAAACAACATAACATAAATTAAAAAGAATAAAATATAGAAAACAGTAAAATCTGAAAAAGTTACATAGAAACAGGAGGAAGAGACAGAAAATGTCACCATGCTACTCTGTATTAAAAGCAATTTAAATAAAAAGGTTTTGAGTTTGGATCTAAAAAAGAGATACATCTGTAAAAGTGCGGATGGCGAAAGCCTGATCACCCCACAGTTTATACCTTGATCTTGGGACCTCTAAAACCAGTTGATTGGATGAGCGCAATGACCTGTTGTGCTCATGAAGGGTTAACATCTCAGACAAATACAGGGCCATGCCATTCATTAAAATCTTAAAATCGATTCTAAAACACACTTGGAGCCAGTGGAGGGTGTAGAGAACGGGGGTAATGTGTGCACGTCTAGATAGAGCAGCAGCAGCATTTTGCACAACTTGAAGGTGCGAGATGGAGGTTTGATTGAGACCCACATATAGAGCATTACAATAATCCACAGGGCTCTCAAGTCTCACGTATTGGGCGTGAGACACACGCATTTCAACCTGTTCACACGCTCACAGGCCACACCTTGTATTTCTCATGCAGAGAAATTACCAGGATAACGCCCACCAAGTTGCGCCGCTATTTTTAACAGTGGAACAGGTAGAGGAATCAAGTGAGTTCCCCATAGAGTTCAGAACGCCCTGCCACCACCCGTGGCGCTGCCATTGGGCATTTTAGGTCCGGGCCCGCCCATTTTGACCCAGGAAAGCTTTGAGTGAAAGCTTCTCAGCCAATCAGCGGTTTCTACCCCAAGTGTGGACTTTTAAGTCTGCCCACACAGGCTGCATCGTCACCAGCAAGTGATCCAATGAAATGAATGACGTTTGCGCGCAAGCTTTTCAAGCAAGCTCAATGAGACAGACACAGACTGCAGCTATTAGCTAATATGAAACGCAACGCGAAGCAAAGCAGCTTGTTTTCATTTAACATCAGCAAGAAACGCTGCGAGGAGCAGCAGGAGGGAACTCCTGCCATTTAGTAAGTAGCAAGTAGTAAGCAAGTAGTGTCTTAACGTTATTAGTGTCTGGCTGTCTGAATGCAGGGGGAACCTGAATAAATTTATTTGGCTTATTTTAACTGGCCCATTCAGTTTTCTGGAGGCCCACCTAAATCCTGGTGCCGCTAGTACCTGCCACGCACCGGCTGAGTGAGTGCGGATTTTAAGTTGCGGCTTTCGTCACTGTTTGTGACTTTGCCTGAGATTGAGTGACAAGTGTACTCCATAGACAGTATTTAAGGTGTACTCCGGTGTACTCGCCCTGTTGTTTATCTGGTTGCCATGACTTTGCGAGTGATGACTTCCTGTCACTGTTCCAGTTGAGGGGAGAGAGAGGATGACAGTTCGCTTGAGTTCAGTAGAGCAGGGATCTTCAACGGGGGGTCCGGGACCCCTAGATATACTACAATATATGTAGTAGGAGGTCCCTGTGTCATCTCTCTTTTAGTTAAGGGGTCCTTTGCTTTCAAAACGTTGAAGGCCCCTGCAGTAGAGTCCTATTTCTGATACTGTGGCGGCAGAAATCAACATAGAGGAAACACAGCTTTTGCGCCTATTATTATTATTATTATTAGTAGTAGTAGTATTATTAGTATCATCATTATTCTTATTCTTATTATTATAGCTACATGTTGAATCAGCTGCAGGGCTACTCTGACAGTTTTATATTTTTATAAAGATACCCATTTTATAATAGGCCTACCCATAATACTTTTATAACAATACCCATAATAATTTGGAATATTTTTAGTTTTCTCTTTCCTTTTAATTTTACTGCACAACCTCCCAGCCCCCATTGTGAAAACCTTTTGGCCTAGGCTATTTCATTATATTTTATCCAGCACAAAGAAATGCTGAATTTAATGAATTTTTTTGTATTTGTACGAATTTATGTGTCATTTATCACATCAGACCCCCATCCCCACCCAAACCCCTGCCGCCAAAATCTCACTCTGAACTCTGTTCAAAACTTGAGAGCCCTGAATCCAGCCTTGAACTAATAAAGGAGTAAACTGCCTTCTCTAGATTCTGTTAACGAAGAACGGAGGAGACGAAGCAGGAAAAAGCTAATTCTAACAACATTGCTAATCTGCTTGTCAAATTTCGTTCTGCAGTCAAACATCACTCACAGACTTTTGACATCTGGCTTAATGTATGAAGCCAGAGCACCCAAACTCAAAACTGGACCTTTGCCATGCAAGAAGTTTAATATAATTAATACAACTAAGCAATGAAATTGAAAATAAAACAAAATGACACACTAAACACTGTGACACTGTCATTTTGTTTCATAAGCAAATAAGTTTGCAAATCAACTGAATAACAATGAAATGAGGTTATGCTTGCCTATAATTGCCTCTAAAGGCAACATATATAGAAGGACAAAAGGATGGGGCACCGGAGATACATTAGGTTATAGCAGATGGTAGGGTTAAATACCTGACAGTGGAATCACCTACTATTAACAACCCAGGGTTGCTGTTATCCACACAGCTGTTGGATGTGGCTAGTCTGGAAGGATGTTGTCGCTCGGCTAAACTAACCAGATTAGCCCTTGGCATCGATCATCCCCGGCGGTGGATAAGCCTCAGCATCGGTTGTACTTGGCAGACAGCTTGGGGCATGGACTTGCAACTTAAGTCGCTTTCCTTCTGGAAACAGATTTGTTGGGCGGAGAGACAGGTTTCAGGACAGATCCCAGGACACTTGCAGGATGGTGAGTTGTATTGGGGACTTCATCATCAGCTAACTTGGCTAGCAGAACAAAAATGTTCCATAGTGGGAGAGTAACATCACTGCTATCCTCCACACTGGGATCGAATAGAGGGAGAGAACGTGGAGCCCCTTTCCCCATTTCTTTACCACTGTAGCCCAGGAGCAGTCATTAAGAGAAAGTGCTGGGCCAAGAGAGTCCAGTGCAGCAAGCTGGTCATGTAGCTTAGCATGCTGTAGAAGGAGATTGTTAAGAAGGCTTTCAATGAACGAAAGCTCTACTTGGAATCCATCACCATGCCGAGTGCAGGCAACCTGTGGCTCCTTATAAGATGCGGCGCTCTTCTTCTGGAAAAGAAGTCTGTCATCCTGTCAAAAATCCTTTTCACTTTTCCCCACTGAGCTGGAAATGGTTGAGGGAGAGGCCCAGGGCAAATGTCACAACACCAGTAGTGGCTAAAACATGGCTTTGGAGTCCCCAGACAGATAAAGAAACTAAAATAAAAAGATATAAAAGATATATGCATACAAATCAATAAGAAAAGATGATCATGACAGTGAAGATCATGTATTATACAGGACATCATGTTGTCAGAAATTAATTTAAACACATTGAGACCAAGTTTACAATAAAGTGGTTAAGTAACAATTCCAATCATTCCAGATACAAATGACTAAATATATCTGCTCTTTCTTTCCAGGACAGCTGACTTGATCACTTTGGTGAGGGCCAGTCCCTGGGGTCCAGAAAGCCCCTAGGGGCTGGGACCAGGAAGCTCTTCTGTCTGGCGGACGTTCTGGGCTGCCTGAGGTCCAACTTCAGTGACCTGGAGTTATCTTGTCCTCTCTAGTCGCCAGCACAAGCAGAGCTACATGTGGACGCCGTGTAGCTGCATGAAAGGACTAAATGTGTGATCTCTGGCAGAGATCACAAAAATGAAACAGATGAGCTCAGTGGATAACCCACTGTTAATTACATGAAGAGACCTCCACCTTGGCAGCATAATTGGCTTGGTATCATTGTGGATTACTAAAATGTAATTTAGGTTTGAGTTTGATTCGGGGTGTACATAACATCAGCACTTGAAAAAGTGAAGAAACATTTTTTAAACTTCACAATAGTGTGCAATGGATTCAGTTTAGTGGATCAAAGACACACAGTTACTTTTTGTATGCTAGCTTTTTAATTCCAGATACGGTGCAGCAAGCAAGTTCTTGATGGTCATTTCCCAAGTTGGAATGATCGGAAAAAGCATGACGGATATGGGAGAGTGTGTATATATGTGTATGGCGAGTTAAATAAAGGGAAAGTCTAAATGAAAGTGAATTTTAAGGGCATCCAACCCATCCAATGTATACAACTTTGAAGATTGACGGTTCTGAAAAACTTTGGATTCTGTTAAATGTCTGTTAACTGATGAGTGTTCATTGCTAATGTTTTTAATGTATTGCCTCTCTCTCCTCTGTTGTCCTCCTGCTGAACCTTTCATCAGCCTTTGACACAGTAAACCACCAGATCCTCCTCTCCATCCTCCAAGAACTGGGAGTCTCAGACTCGGCACTCTCCCTGTTCCAATCCTACCTCAAAGGCCGAATTTATAGGGTAACTTATAGAAGATATGTGTCTGAACCTTGTAGCGTCACTACTGGGGAACCTCTGGGTTTTGTTCTAGGTGTCATCCTCTTTTATCTGTACAGCAAGTTACTGGGCTCTCTTATTCCCTCACATGGCTTTTCATACTACAGCTATGCAGATGACAAACAACTAATTCTGTCCTTTCCATGGTCTTGAAAACCCAGGTGGCTGACATCTCTCAGTGGATGTTGACACACCACCTGAAGCTCAATCTGGACAAGACTGAGCTGCTCTTTCTTCCAGGGAAGGCATCTCCCATCCACAACCTCTCCATTAACATGGAGAACTCTGTGGTGTCTGCGGCTCGGACTGCAAGGAACCTGGGTGGGACACTGTTTGACTAGCTGTCCTTTGCAGCCAATATTGCTGTGATAACCCGCAGCTGCATATGCTCACAACTTCAGGAGGATAGGTCCGTTCCTCACCTAGAAAGCGACACAGGTTCTGGATCAGGCTGTTAACATCTTGTTGTCAAGTCTACTGTAACCCCCTACTGGCTGCTCTACCAGCAAGTGCCAACCAACCTCTGCAGCTTCTCCAGAATGCAGCAGCCTGGCTGGCTTTCACCCTACCCAACTTCACTTCACTTTGATGAATTTTATCTACTTGCATGATTCTTGCAATTTCTGGGTGGCATCTTCATGGGTGAATGCGCTTACTGTAAGTTGCTTTGGATTAAAGCATGAACTATATGAATGTAACGTAATGTAATTAATACAACATCTATACCTGACAACTACAGTGTGGTAAACTCTCTCATTGCCTTAAAGGTAAAACAATATTCATTCATGAGCAGATATAATTGTCTGATAATAACAAATTCAGCATCAAATTTGATGACTCCCTTGCCTGACAGAAAAATCTAATGTTTCAATAAAAAAATCTAAGAAATTTAGAGAAATACAATACATACATACATATTGTTGTATGTATTTCATTGTATGTTGGTCTATGCATTTAATAAATCATAATTAAATGCAGACAATCACAATCACTAACTTGACTGAATGTACCTTCAACAGAAGTG
>JABUOV010000198.1:0-50000 GCA_025617405.1 Perca schrenkii
CCGGTGGCTAATGTTAGACAATCTAGCAGCAGGAATAACTTAAAGCTTTACTAGCTAGCTAGCTAGCTAGTAACTTAACACAACGAAACAACAAATGTCTAGTAACCATGCTTGCAACGTAGATCACAGATAATATATATATATGATTAATACTTACACTTTATTAATCTTGTAGGAATCCGCTGTAGAGTGGCTTGTGTGTCCTCCAGACCAGACTCTGAGTCTCTAACGTTAGTTTACCTGCACTGAGGCTGAGCTGTCACTCAAACTTTCCCTGAACTTTCCCTTAACACTCATTAGCCAATGGGGGACGCACCCCTGTAAGACCCGCCCACGCGAGATATTTGTGTCAGAATCGCAAGCAAAAACTCAGGGAGCTCAAAGGAGAAAGCTGGGAGCATGACTGCAAACATGATGGAGAGAGCAAAAGACTGATCATTGAGAAAGAAGCAGAGGGAACTGTAAACAAAAGGACATCATATCAAACAAATAAAAGACCAATAGTTTACAACTACACAAATGTTTTGTTTGCAAGTTTTAAGTTTTACCTTTGAGGTGACAATTTTTTTGCTTGAGTTAGTGTGTTTTGTTTGATACTTGAGAAGTTTTGCTTGGAATTAAAGTCACAAAACTAATCCCATAAGTATGTCTACTGCAAAATCAAACTAGCTTAGCACAATAATAGCACAACGTCAGTGCTTCAGCATCTCAACAGAAAACATTGGGCCTCATTCACCAATATCTTCCTAAGTTTTCTCTTAAATATGTTCTTAAGAAGGTTCCTAAGAAAAGTCTACGTCGGATTCATGACGTGTTCTTAAACAGCAGATTTGTTCGCACCTGTGTTCTTAGGATTGATGAATCCCACGTCTTCGTAACTGAAAGCGCGTGCCAGTTGTTCCTAATTAGCATAAAAAAACGCCCCGCAAATTCCCATATAAGGACATGACACTTCCTGTGCACCTCCTGGGAGACAGGTTGTCGGAGATTGTTGGAGCCGCGGTGGAGGAAGTACTGAATCTCAGTACTTAAATAAAAGTACAAATAACCAGAGACATATTTACTTTAGTAAAAGTAGAAGGTGTCCACTACCACAAACAAGGCCTAGCTTTTTAAAAGAAGTTCCTATCCTAACCATAAAACGGAAATGTGTTGGTAGAATCGGAATGCGGTTGGTTTTATTCATGGATGTATTTTATTTTCTTTAACCATGCAAGTAAGCAAATAAAGTGTGTGAAGCAGCGCAAATGGGGAGATGTGAAGAGGTCCAGCCAAATAAATAAGTTATGAATGCGTCTTACGCATCCTGGCGGATAGTAGGCCTAAACGACGCTGTGGAGAGAAATAGATACAGCAACTTTGATTTAAAAACAGGAATAATAAAAACAAACGTTTTCATTTTCACTTTTACAGGAGGCTGTATTACCGAGGGTCAGCGGCGCTGCGCCCAGGCTCTGGAGCACCGGAGCCGGCTTGGATCAGCGGTGCCCGATATATACAGTATCTACGGCAACCAAACTTCACTGGTGAGACAAACGTGTGACGGTCAGGAAGACGTTTTGGCAGGGGAGAAACTGATCAGAAAATGTAACAGAACATTGTAGAAATGTAGTGGAGTAGAAAGTATAGACAATTGCTGCAAAATGTAACAAAGTAAAAGTCAAAAGTAGGCTATGCACTATTGAGTCTACTTAAGTAAAGTACAGATACGTGAAAAATGTACTTAAGTACAGTTATGACGAATTTGTACTTTGTTACATTCGACCACTGCATTTTGGCCCTATAAATAGCGATCAATCACCAAATAACGCAGGATTTAATCAGTTTAATTGCTGATGTAAATTGCAGTGTTAGTGCTTCTTTGTATACTATGATTTTTTTTCAACAAATGATCAGAAATACATTACAGTAAAATAGTATCATTGTAAACGACTGTAGAATTAAATAAAATGGAGTAAGCAATCATTTGGAGCAAATTGTCATCACTCAAATGTGCGTAAGAGTGCTTTTCAGTGCTTTTCAGTTGTCCAAGTTAAGAAAACATTACTGAATGCCAGAATCTTCTTAAAAAGTGCGTAAGAAGGGTTTAAGAACACATTTCTTCGTAAGAACGGTTGGTGAATGAGGCCCATTGAGTCTAACTTAATCCTCCATTCCACGAAGAGGACCCGACAAAAGTAAATCACAGTCGTATGGACGATGAAACTACACCAAACACAATAACTACCAAAAACAAAGACAAGAAAATAGGTAGTGGTGACCATGATCTGATCTGAAGAGCTGACGTGTTGACTATCCCTTTGGAAAAACAGCCGATTGTTGCGCACCACTCTCTCTCTCTCTTCACGGAGAAACAGCTGGTCAACGATCTACTAGCATAAGTGTAACAGAGCTGTTCAGCATTGTAATCAAATATATAAATTAAAATAGGTTTAGGATAACTAATATTTAGATATAGGCCTATATACAGATCAGACTCAGGTAGAGGTGGGCGATATATCGTTTAGACCAGTGGTTCTCAACCGGTGGGGCGCGAGTAGGCTACAGGATGGGAGGAAAAAAAAAAAAAAGAATTCAGAAAAAACATTTCCCTCATGTTGAAATGCAAGTGGTTGGACTGTAACACACAATCATCCTCCTGGCGACGTGTTTGTCAAAAAACTAATCTAGCAACTTTTACTGGTGATTTTGGAGACTTTTGTGGTGTTTGGAGACTCGAAAGAACGTATCGCTCTACCGTTACTGTGCTCAACAAGCAGCGGGTGCTGCCGTGAGCCCCTCCCCGACCAAAAGCCCTCCCAGGCGGTCAGTCTCTCAGTAGCCCCGCGCAGCAGTCCCAGCCTGCAGTCAGAGCAGAGAGGAGACACACACCACTCCTCATAGAAACTCTGATTTTGCTCCTTGCAGACAGAGTGGACACCTTCACACAAAAACTTGACCTCTGGCATGGCCGCATCAGTCGAGGGAACTGCGACATGTTCCCCAGCCTCGCAGACTTTATTACTGATGCAGGCACGCTACACGACTTCTCCTCTCTATTTCAATCAGCGTCTGAGCACCTGTCAGCAATGAGAGAACAGCCACTGACCAAGCGGGAGTGAGAACGGGTCAAATAAATTTCCTTGTTTATGTTATGAAGATGACCGTGTGTGTGACTCGAACATCTCACATTTACCAACAAAACGTGCGACTGACACACACACACACACACACACACACACACACACACACACACACACACACACACACACACACACACACACACACACACACACACACACACACACACACACACACACACACACACACACACACACACACACACACGATTCGACTATCAGTCGACTATAGAAAGATTCGTCAATTCTGATTCGAATGTGTAAATCCTTAGTCGGGGACACCCCTACTGTCCAAACTATGTACTTTAACTAACACACCAGGCCCTTGACAAATACTTTGCTTAGTGATCCTTATGGTTTGATGTGATGTGCATGTGTCCTGGTGGCTGGCCATATCTTACTTTACACATGTAGTCAATGTGGAGGTGTGATCAATAATATTCCAGAAATAAGTGTTCCAGTAGTGTTCAGGAAAGCTAGAAAAATGTTTCTAGAGTGCAGCCTTTATTACAATTATTTATTATTGAGCTAATTTCAAACACTTTTTATCATCCAATAAGGTACTTCAAGCTTTACAATAAGAAGTCAAGGAAGTGAAGGACTACAGCCACATCCCAGCCCTTCAGAGAACTGTCCTGCAGAAAAGGCTGTCGTCCAGACTGGAGCGGTGGGCCATCAGTGAGCTCAGGAGACCAGATGATCCCAGACGTCCAGGAGTTGTGTGCGATATTCCTGCACCACCCTCAGACGTGTTGTTGCAGACACAAGTCAGCAGAGAAATACAGCTTGCCTTAGGTGAAATTAAATATGTGAAATATATGCATAACCCAATTACTCAGTATGTTTGTGTATTGTTGGAGATGAAAAACTGCCCCTGACCTGTGATGTACTGCAAATAATGACTGACACTGAGTTCCAGCTTCTTCTACCACCGGGGCCCCAGCAAAATACGTTCAAATATCCATTATGTATGTGAAGTTTTATATTGGACTAAAAATAAAAGCATTATAATAGTCTCAACCTTATTTCCTGTTTTATATAATGAACCAAACAGACAAGGGTGAATGTAAAAAAATGTTTTAATATATTATGTGCATTTTAAAATACAATTACAGTAAGACAATGTAAACACAAATTAAATTACAGGACAGTATACTGTAGTAGGATATATTGTCATGCAATGGACTAAGAAACTACAAGTACACCAATGAAAACTTAAGAAAAAGGTTATTGTAAGTATTAATTGAGTATCTGAGCAAAATATGATCAATACATACGCTATTGGTCTACACCCTGGCTGTTTGAAGCCTTCGCACACAGTGTTTCCTCCACAGAGAGACCGAAGGCTCCTCTCCCTCTGCTGCTCCCACGTCATCCTGGTTGGTCTGCCTGCTGCCTGATGTGAGCTGTGATAGAAAATTATAACAAAGTTTCTTACACAAATCAAATGGTAACAAAGTTCTTACTGATAACTGAGGCTTCCAAGGTTGTGTGATTTACAATTAAAATAAATTGCTTTTAAGTAGCCATTAGCAAATGTGTAGGCTTTAAAAACACTATGAACATTTTCCTTATTCTGACCTGCTTGCAAATGCAACAGAAGACATGTAATTAGAGTTAGGATAGCCAGTAGGGATGGCGAAAACTAAAAAATTTTTCTTGACCGGTCACCGAGCCTCATTAACCGGTTGAAACCGGTTAACCGTTTAGTTTAAAATATGCTACGCTATTTGAAATAACAGCCATTTCGAGCCGCGCCTGCAATTTCTCAACTCTGTCGCAACACACACACACACGCACGCACGTACGTACGCACGCACACGCCAAGGTGTCTGCGTTACTTCACGCAGCACATGTAACTGGCTGGAAACGATAGCTACAGCTTATACATTATTTACTTCCGCTGGCGCAGATGAACTAACGGTACACTCGTTAACTGTATAAGCCTACAATAAACCCTCCATGATTAAAGAGTCAATATTTATCAATACCCACCTACCTGTTCTACAGGCAAATTTAAACCTGTAGAAACCGATATTTCAGTCTGCTCTTCATGCGCTGTCCACTCTTGTTCACCGCGCTGTGCAAACAAAGCTCTACTCTGCAAATAGCGACTTTACAATCAAGCTAAAATGAAAGATGTCAGTTTGTAGTCTGTTTCTTAGTTTGCAACGAATCTTGATTTTTGGACAAACTCTTGTAAACGTAGCTGCTGTCTAAACGAACCATCCTCTCCGCTGGAGCGGTAAACCTGTGGCTGTATTATAAGACCAAAACAAATACACGTGGCTACTTAATATGCACGTGAATTACATCTTTTCCCTATCGACCCATGACCTCAACAGAGAACAAACCGGAACCAAACTATTTTTTTTTTATGCCTTATGAAAAATTTTGCGTGAGGAATTATTTCACTTCACAGAAAAATAAATATTGATATGAGATGGCTAACTGTAGTAGCGTTTATTCCAATATCTATAATTGCCTAATTTAGAGATCACTTTTTTTTTTTTTACCGACTAACAATAATTTTGACCGGTTAACGTTGAAACGGTCAACCACCGGTCAAACGTTCATCGGTTAACATCCCTAATAGCCAGTCTGTCATAACTAGGAAAGTACAGATGAGCACAAAACTATAAAGATGAACCAGTTAAGCAGTGCTAACACTGCATTTGTACTGTACAGTATGTGTCGACTTCTAGATATTATACATTATATTCACAGCTTCTACATTGTACAACTTAACCAATACCCTAGCATTGTGTATTATCAGGCCAATAGCAACCACAACAATTAGTAGTTGGATAATATTTTTTCCTAATGGACCATAATATAGCTACGTTACTAACCTAAGGTTACCTGGGAGAGCATCGTAGCTCTGCTCGGGTCCTGCAGGTCTCTACAGAGAGAAGGCGATAATTAATACAGCTCCATTGAGTAAGGCCTCATGAAGAATACATGATTCCCATGGTAAATTATTAGCTCAGTAAGGTAGCCGGTGGCTACAAGTTTTAGATAACGTTAGCAGTATAGCTAACTTAAAAAAGCTTTACTAGCTAGCTAGCTAGCTAGTAACTTAACACAACGAAACAACAAATGTCTAGTAACCATGCTTGCAACGTAGATCACAGATAATATATATATATGATTAATACTTACACTTTATTAATCTTGTAGGAATCCGCTGTAGAGTGGCTTGTGTGTCCTCCAGACCAGACTCTGAGTCTCTAACGTTAGTTTACCTGCACTGAGGCTGAGCTGTCACTCAAACTTTCCCTGAACTTTCCCTTAACACTCATTAGCCAATGGGGACGCACCCCTGTAAGACCCGCCCACGCGAGATATTTGTGTCAGAATCGCAAGCAAAAACTCAGGGAGCTCAAAGGAGAAAGCTGGGAGCATGACTGCAAACATGATGGAGAGAGCAAAAGACTGATCATTGAGAAAGAAGCAGAGGGAACTGTAAACAAAAGGACATCATATCAAACAAATAAAAGACCAATAGTTTACAACTACACAAATGTTTTGTTTGCAAGTTTTAAGTTTTACCTTTGAGGTGACAATTTTTTTTGCTTGAGTTAGTGTTTTTTATTTGATACTTGAGAAGTTTTGCTTGGAATTAAAGTCACAAAACTAATCCCATAAGTATGTCTACTGCAAAATCAAACTAGCTTAGCACAATAATAGCACAACGTCAGTGCTTCAGCATCTCAACAGAAAACATTGGGCCTCATTCACCAATATCTTCCTAAGTTTTCTCTTAAATATGTTCTTAAGAAGGTTCCTAAGAAAAGTCTACGTCGGATTCATGACGTGTTCTTAAACAGCAGATTTGTTCGCACCTGTGTTCTTAGGATTGATGAATCCCACGTCTTCGTAACTGAAAGCGCGTGCCAGTTGTTCCTAATTAGCATAAAAAAACGCCCCGCAAATTCCCATATAAGGACATGACACTTCCTGTGCACCTCCTGGGAGACAGGTTGTCGGAGATTGTTGGAGCCGCGGTGGAGGAAGTACTGAATCTCAGTACTTAAATAAAAAGTACAAATAACCAGAGACATATTTACTTTAGTAAAAGTAGAAGGTGTCCACTACCACAAACAAGGCCTAGCTTTTTTAAAAGAAGTTCCTATCCTAACCATAAAACGGAAATGTGTTGGTAGAATCGGAATGCGGTTGGTTTTATTCATGGATGTATTTTATTTTCTTTAACCATGCAAGTAAGCAAATAAAGTGTGTGAAGCAGCGCAAATGGGGGAGATGTGAAGAGGTCCAGCCAAATAAATAAGTTATGAATGCGTCTTACGCATCCTGGCGGATAGTAGGCCTAAACGACGCTGTGGAGAGAAATAGATACAGCAACTTTGATTTAAAAACAGGAATAATAAAAACAAACGTTTTCATTTTCACTTTTACAGGAGGCTGTATTACCGAGGGTCAGCGGCGCTGCGCCCAGGCTCTGGAGCACCGGAGCCGGCTTGGATCAGCGGTGCCCGATATATACAGTATCTACGGCAACCAAACTTCACTGGTGAGACAAACGTGTGACGGTCAGGAAGACGTTTTGGCAGGGGAGAAACTGATCAGAAAATGTAACAGAACATTGTAGAAATGTAGTGGAGTAGAAAGTATAGACAATTGCTGCAAAATGTAACAAAGTAAAAGTCAAAAGTAGGCTATGCACTATTGAGTCTACTTAAGTAAAGTACAGATACGTGAAAAATGTACTTAAGTACAGTTATGACGAATTTGTACTTTGTTACATTCGACCACTGCATTTTGGCCCTATAAATAGCGATCAATCACCAAATAACGCAGGATTTAATCAGTTTAATTGCTGATGTAAATTGCAGTGTTAGTGTTTTTTTTGCATAATATGATTTTTTTTTCAACAAATGATCAGAAATACATTACAGTAAAATAGTATCATTGTAAACGACTGTAGAATTAAATAAAATGGAGTAAGCAATCATTTGGAGCAAATTGTCATCACTCAAATGTGCGTAAGAGTGCTTTTCAGTGCTTTTCAGTTGTCCAAGTTAAGAAAACATTACTGAATGCCAGAATCTTCTTAAAAAGTGCGTAAGAAGGGTTTAAGAACACATTTCTTCGTAAGAACGGTTGGTGAATGAGGCCCATTGAGTCTAACTTAATCCTCCATTCCACGAAGAGGACCCGACAAAAGTAAATCACAGTCGTATGGACGATGAAACTACACCAAACACAATAACTACCAAAAACAAAGACAAGAAAATAGGTAGTGGTGACCATGATCTGATCTGAAGAGCTGACGTGTTGACTATCCCTTTGGAAAAACAGCCGATTGTTGCGCACCACTCTCTCTCTCTCTTCACGGAGAAACAGCTGGTCAACGATCTACTAGCATAAGTGTAACAGAGCTGTTCAGCATTGTAATCAAATATATAAATTAAAATAGGTTTAGGATAACTAATATTTAGATATAGGCCTATATACAGATCAGACTCAGGTAGAGGTGGGCGATATATCGTTTAGACCAGTGGTTCTCAACCGGTGGGGCGCGAGTAGGCTACAGGATGGGAGGAAAAAAAAAAAAAAGAATTCAGAAAAAACATTTCCCTCATGTTGAAATGCAAGTGGTTGGACTGTAACACACAATCATCCTCCTGGCGACGTGTTTGTCAAAAACTAATCTAGCAACTTTTACTGGTGATTTTGGAGACTTTTGTGGTGTTTGGAGACTCGAAAGAACGTATCGCTCTACCGTTACTGTGCTCAACAAGCAGCGGGTGCTGCCGTGAGCCCCTCCCCGACCAAAAGCCCTCCCAGGCGGTCAGTCTCTCAGTAGCCCCGCGCAGCAGTCCCAGCCTGCAGTCAGAGCAGAGAGGAGACACACACCACTCCTCATAGAAACTCTGATTTTGCTCCTTGCAGACAGAGTGGACACCTTCACACAAAAACTTGACCTCTGGCATGGCCGCATCAGTCGAGGGAACTGCGACATGTTCCCCAGCCTCGCAGACTTTATTACTGATGCAGGCACGCTACACGACTTCTCCTCTCTATTTCAATCAGCGTCTGAGCACCTGTCAGCAATGAGAGAACAGCCACTGACCAAGCGGGAGTGAGAACGGGTCAAATAAATTTCCTTGTTTATGTTATGAAGATGACCGTGTGTGTGACTCGAACATCTCACATTTACCAACAAAACGTACAGCGAAAGACCGCGCAAAACATTTCAGACCGTCCTGCCAACGTGTGTACATTTTAACATCAATGTACGCTGTAACGTTTTTTTCATTATATAGTCACTGAAGCGGCTGCTGTTTTCATAGGCCCTACCCCCGCGACTGACACACACACACACACACACACACACACACACACACACACACACACACACACACACACACACACACACACACACACACACACACACACACACACACACACACACACACACACACACACACACACACACACACACACACACACGGTGGATGCAGGAAAAAACGCAGATGACCTAAATTGAGGACCGCTATGCTAGTTATTGTAAGTGCAATGATAAGTTAAAGTCCAATAAGTACTTTATCAAACCGTATGAATGTGTGTGGCCACTGGCCAGGATTGGACATTAACTAACAATGTAAAGACCAACAAGCCACTGACAGTGACAGATTTGTTCATATTTGATTCATATTCACATTCAATAAATTATTTTTTGTCTTAAATCCACCAGCCATTTTCCTATTATACCAACATTTGCAGCATCCAGAGCCTTTTAAGGTTCCTAGGAAATCTCAGCCCAGAATAATTAATTAATAGTACTTATTATTATTCTCCCCAAAACAAGTTTCCTTTTAATTTTTAAAGAAAGTAAAAAAAAAAAATTGCAACTTTTTTTGCACCTTTCACTGTCTTCTGCAACTTCATTGCAACACACATACAAAAGACACCACAACTTTTATTGCAATTTTTAACAAAAGCTCCCGTGAAATCAGGCATTTTGGGCCGCAACAATCTCCAAAAAAGGCTGTGAAATCCTGGAGGGACAGCCCTTGTGTGTTTTTTCATGTTATGGTCCACATTCACCAGTGTTTTTTTGTTGTTGTTGTGCGCTTATCTACTCCTGATTTTGTCAGTCATCTCATCTCTTATATGCTGTGTCTCTATGATCCTCTCCTGTCTTATTCATGGTAGCCTGCTCGTGGACATTGCGCCACATGCTGTAGTAGGGGGGCCCGCCTTGATAATCCTGCATAGGGGCCCGATGTTGGCTAGTTACGCCACTGACCTCCTGCCCTCTTTCGTCATTCTGGGCAGCATTGATGCAGGAATACTCTCAACTCTGTGACGTCACCTTGGAGATTCTCCTCCCTTTCATGTCGGCATATTTGTGTGAGGCAGGATTCTCAGAAATGACTGCACTCAAAACGAAATACCGCAATAGTGCACAAATCGAGGATGATTTGAGGCTATGTTTATCAGACATTTCGCCAAGAAATTGGAGGGGGGGGGGGCCCAACTGCAATGAACCAGCTTTGGGGGGGCCCAGCTTGCAAAAGGTTGAGAACCCCTGGTTTAGACGATAATATCCAAATTGTTGTCTGGACGATATGCAAAATTGGGATATCGAATATTTCATAATTTGTACAATCCGACCCCCCAAACATGAAAAGAGCTGAAGGAAGTTAAAGAGAAAACAAATAACGCACACTATAACCTTCTAAACAATTATTTTAGAAAGATTACTAAAATAATTGATAGCTGCAGCTAGGGCTGAAACGATTCCTCGAATAACTCGAATAATTCGATTACAAAAAATCCTCGAAGCAAAATTCTTTGCCTCGAAGCTTCGTTAAATCAATGTAATACGGCTCACTGTGTTTCCGCACGGAGGATTATTACTAGAGCACAAGAGGTTTGCGCTTCTGCGGACACAAACAGATTACAAATGAAGGAAGACGAAAATAGCGAGGGTCTACGAGAAGAGACAGGCGAGAGAAAACGACAGAATGCTGCTACATCATCTCTGTAGAAAACATCCAGTGTACTCATCCATTCCACGTAGCACACCCGACACAAGGTAGCTAACGTCTGCTGCTCTCGTCCACCGCGCTGTTTACACAACTAGCCTACAACATGCTACTTTGCTAATAGCGATGTGTTACCAACAAGCTAAAACGAAAGCTGTCGGTTTGTAGTCTAACTGTTTATTAGTTTGCTACTAATCTTGGGAAACTTAGCTGCTGCCGGAGACAAACCGGCTCCTCCCCCCAGCATGGCTATTTAATATGCACGTGAATGACGTCATCATGCATTCTTTATTCTTTCTCCTCACCATAGATATATCTATAATGCTCCTCACTGTGTATTAGGCTTCTGAAAACGTGTCCCCCAGAACAGTGTAGTTGAATAGCCCTGCTGTAAGCTTCATACAGTCACATTTACCCTCTGGTCAGTGAACAGCTCTTTTGCATATCCAGTGTAAAGAGCCAGAGGCAAGAAGGGGAATGGGGTGAAAAATATTAACATTTGGGCCACCAAAAATGTACTATAGTAATGTATTTTTTTTTTAAGGGTCTTGGAATTTGGCAATAAAAAATTTAGCTTTTTCTAAAAAAGGAAACCTGTCTTTTGTATATATACAAGCGACAGGTTTCCTTTTTTTTTTTAGTAAACAGCAATAATAAATATTTATTATTGCTGTTTACTAAGTATTTCTTACTAAGTATTTCTTACTAAGTATTTCTTATCCGATTACTCGATTAATCGATGGAATAATCGGTAGAATATTCGATTACTAAAATAATCGATAGCTGCAGCTCTAGCTGCAGCCCTATATATTACATTGTTTTTTTAAAGAAAATTTTTTTTCAAATAATATCAACCTCATACATTGAACATACATAAACATTACATTAATTTGTGCAACTTAACTTTCAGTTTCAACCTGAGACTGATCTGTATATAGGCCTATATGTAAATATTAGTTATACTAAACCTATTTTCATTTATATATTTGATTACAATGCTAAACAGCTCTGTTACACTTATGCTATTAGATCAGCTGTTTCTCCGTGGAGAGAGAGAGAGAGAGAGAGAGAATGTGGTGCACAACAATCAGCTGTTTTTCCGAAGGGATAGTCAACGCGTCAGCTCTTTAGATCAGATCATGGTCACCACTACCTATTTTCTTGTCTTTGTTTTTGGTAGTTGTTGTGTTTGGTGTAGTTTCATCGTCCATACGATTCTGTTATTTACTTTTGTCGGGTCCTCTTCGTGGAATGGAGGATTAAGTTAGACTCAATGTTTTCTGTCGAGATGCTGAAGCACTGACGTCGTGCTATTATTGTGCTAAGCTAGTTCGATTTTGCAGTAGACATACTGTACAGAGTTTTCATTTCAATTACGTTTGAACTGATTCCAAACTTCGGACACTTTCTGTAGTTTTCTCCAGTCTGTCTCTTCTCTTAGCCCCTCGCTATTTACGCTCTAGCATTTGCATAGACATTATATAATGGACCAATAGATCCCGTGTCTCTGGACGGAGACCAGTGAAGGATTTAGAAGCACTTTTCCAGTGAGCGCTGAGCGTTACTGAGCAGCCTCCAACTGACAGAGACAACGTAAATGTGATGTGAGCAACGTGTCTGAAAGTTGTAAGTCTTCTGGTAGCTGTGCCAAGAGAAATCTCAATCATTCCCAATCTTATAGAGACGGAGAGTGTAGCTATATGTAAGGAGATAACATAGATACAGGCTAATTATTGCTAACTAAAATGATAGTTAACATTAGTAATTAAACCTAAACAGCTAATGTAAGTCTAAACTGCCTGCAAGCTTCTCCTGTACTATACGGAAATTCCTCAACTATGCGACAGTAAGTCGCGTGGTTATGACACAATTGTTAGCCTATTTTTACAAAAGCGTCTGCTACGGAGCCATAACGTGAGCTACAAGGTAATGGAGCCTTTTATACATTGTCGTGTTTCTTTAGAAATAAACAATGGACAAATAGAGTCTTTAAACACTTCAGATGTAAAGTTATTCGCTGTCAAAGTGACATCAAAATGAATGGCAGTCAATGGAATGCTAACGGGAGGTGATCTCTTTGTAGCATCAAAATGGCACCATAGGAGGTTCGAGTTCTGAAGCGAAGCTTACCCCCTTGAGCATGTGTCGCCAGCAGCAGACTGGGCAGCGTCTGGTGTGCGACAGTAATAACGATCCGTGTGGAAACACCGTCCGTCAGCATACAACGTTGGTAACATTGATTTAACGAAGCTTCGAGGCAAGTCATTTTGCGTCGATGGTTTTTTGTAATCAAATTATTCGAGGAATCGTTTCAGCCCTACTCCAAACCAACATTAAAAACTTAGTAATCTTCAACGGTATTGTTCATATTAATGCACAATGACAAATAAAGAAAACTTGCTAAAAATTAAAAAAAAAAAAAAAAGGAACTACACGCTGTTTTCAGGTAACGTTACTGTTGACGTTCAAACAGGCCTGGGTGTAGTTTTGAGAAATATCTTTATACTGGAAGGCTATTTTTATTTGTTACTTGTATATTTTTGTATTGCCATTATCTGTTTCATACATACAGAAGTTTAGTTTGCTAAATATATCCATTTTTTTTTGTTGGATATTGGATGTGAAAAGAAGGAAATGGTTCTTCCATGACATTGCACTTTAGATGTGTGTGAATTTCCCACACCAGTAGTAATTTATATAGTTCTATTTTATAGCCATCGGTTATCTATTCAAAAAATGTTCTATGTTCTATGCAAAATGTAAAATGTTCTATTAAAGAAATGATAGAAAATAAATATTTGTGTGTGCTGTAAAGTGATTAGAAAATATGAAATCGGTATCGGCTAAAATCAGTATTGGCTGGTCAAACTCAATGAAAAATTTGAAATTGAATTGAAACTTAAAACTTGTTCCACCAACTCTGCTCTGGTTGCATACAACACGTCTGCTTCCTCTTTCTCTCTCTCTCTCTCTTCTGCCCACTTCCCACTGCCCACAAATTCATGCATCACCTAATTTTTTTAAAATCACATCCAGGCCTGGCCTCCAGGAAAGAACAGTTTGTTTAATCCATCTAATATTGTGTTGTTCATACTATACAATGATGTATTGCTTGTCTTGAATAATACAGAAGACAAAGAGCTTAAAAAATAATTACATATTAAATCGCAACCGCAATATTGGTGAAAAAAAATTAGATAATTTTCCAAAATCGTTCAGCCCTACTAAAGATACCAGAAATAGGATTTATATTTTGTATGGTCTTTGATCTTTCAGGATAATTTATAATATTATAGAACACTGTAGGTTATGGCAACATGTGAAAGAAGGGGGGGGCGTTTTCTACTTAGGTCCCAATAAATGCTGTAGCCGGCCCTGCGCCATACACAAACATGCTCCGACAGCCGAGATCCCCGTCCAGTGTCGCAGACAGACACACATCTGTGCACGTGAACAACACATGTGACCACAGCAGCCATGGCCATGAATCAAAGTGTATCGGTCAGCATCCAGTGTCCTGTCACGAAAGCAGCTACGACACGCTATGACACGGCGTCTACAGCCCGGCCCCGAGCACACAGAGCCCGGCCTTCTGCTGCTGCTGCGGCTGCTGGCTGTGTGTCCGCGCAGCACAGCCTCACCCCCCCACACACATTACAGCATGCTAACGCTCTGCGGTGCCTACCTCTCCGCCAGATACCGTCCCTGCCGCTGCCGCTGCTGCTGCTTTATTCAAACAAGCGGCAGTCTGCGTCCACTTTAACACGAGCCGAGTCGAGGTGATTAAACCACAGCAGTGTCCGGGGGGTACTAAACCACAGCAGTGTCCGGGGGGTACTCCTCCTTTGAGTCGAACATGAAGCCAAGGTCGCAACGTTTGGTCCGCAGGGTCCACAAACCGTGCGGGATACATTAGACGGAATCATACAAACATGGCTGTGACGAACCAAATTATCTCTAGTCACAACATAAAAGTGAAAATGAATAAATCCCGACAGCAGGAAGTGACAGGTAGGCGCACTTATGTTGACAGCCAGGTGTATTGCCTAATCATCGCTGGGCTCCACAGACAGCTCCCGCCTCTAAGATCAGCCGGCCAATCAGAGCGCAGCATCCTTCAGACGCAGGTGCATCTGTGACGCCTTCATTAGCTTCCTGTAGGCTCGTACATCACAGCTCCTCCGTGGTCCGTTCCTAAAATGTCCTCCAGCAAGGTTTGACTGGGTGATCCTTTAGATCTATGAAGGATATATTTATTCATAATTCAAATTGAAAGTCCAAAGAGAAAATGAAAAGAGATAAAATTAAAGATATTATTTTACTAATCATAATAAATATAAATGCTCAAACTGAAATCTTAAATTGAAAGATTACATTGTAAATCACAATGGTAATAAGAAAAGATAAACATCAAATATGAAACTTGACAATGTGAAATGGAAAAGCTTAAATGGAAATACTTAAATTTAAATCTCAATTAGAAAAAACTAATCATTTTATTTTAGCCTTTACACTTTGTAATTTTCATCTCCTGGTAGGCCCCAGACAATTGCAGGACGCTGGCTTGACACTGCCTGTGTTCTGGTCTGCAAGTTGCCATGGTATAAATTTAACTAGTCATGGATGCCACATAACAGCTAATATAATATAATAATATCGCCGTTAGACCGATAGGGAACTGAGGTGGAGTTGTTAATGCTTCTTTTTAGTCCTGGTGAGTTTGTGTGTGAGACCACATGGTTAGACATGTAAGAACACATTCACCAAGTTGAAGCCATTGCCTTATGCTGTATATCTACATATGTGCGTCTCCATTGGTGAGATCACAAATGCATCCTGGTTTTTCCGGGCTACATGCAGATCCAGACATTTGGTGCTGATACATCTGAGGCTGTTCACTACCTGGCAGTTGAATGTGTTTAATAACAGCTAGCTGAGGGGGAGAGAAAACTGAGATGCAGATCCAGAGAGACAAGCAAAGTATCTTTCTGGAGATACTTTACTCCAGAAAGTGGAAAAGAAAAAGAGTTGCTGACCTCAGTGAGCGTGAGCAGCGAGCACAGAGGAAGAAATGGAGAAAGAAAAAGAGGGAAGCAAAGCTCATGGAAAAGGCCAGGGCAGCTCTAGCATCTTCACCTACAAAACTTCTTATATTGCAACCAGTGGCAAAGTCCTTAAGGTCAGAAGTGTAAAAATGACATAGTTACCAGGTATCACTGTTGAATACTCACTTCTCATTGACTGAGCAGAATACTATTATATTTGCACAATAACAGTGATACTGAAATGGAAATAATAAAAACCAAAGAGATTCTAAAACCTCACAAAAAGCAAAACGGAGTAAATCATATTTAAACATGAGAAATATAAGTGATCACATAGAAAAGCCTTCACAAAATAAG
Source organism: Perca schrenkii (assembly GCA_025617405.1). NCBI lineage: Eukaryota > Metazoa > Chordata > Actinopteri > Perciformes > Percidae > Perca > Perca schrenkii. The sequence goes on from JABUOV010000198.1 coordinate 16,540, forward strand.
TGGTTGTTTATAGCTCTGAAATCTTACTTTGGATGTAATCAACAGGTGAATTATTTTCCGTAGGGGCAACATTTCTTAGTCAAATATTATATAATACAGAGCTGCCAACTCTCACGCATTGGCCGTGAGACACACGCATTTGATTGGTTTCACACGCTCACACACCACACTCTCGATTTCTCACGCTGAAATGTCAACCCGGTCGCAAAATTACGAATCCCACTATAGCCACGCCAAGACCCGCCCTACAAAGCAGCTCGATTGGTTGGGGTTAAGCATTTCACCTCGAGTGGTTAAGGTTAGGATAGCTGATTGGTCAGGGGATAGGACGCCTGGCCAATAGTAGTGTGTGAATGCTATTGAAGGGCGGGTCTTGGTATGGCCATAGTGGGAAAACATTTTTGCAACCCAGTCGGTCAAATGCCCAAAATATGAGTTTATCTATAGATCTACCTATTGAGCCGCTCGTGATCGACTAATTATGCTTTCAGAGACGGGGAGGGGGTTCAAGAGCGCTCCCTGTCTGGAATTTTTTAAATGTCGCAAATGTGAGAACATTTCTTCACGAGCCATCCCAGGCGCATTCCCCCGGCTTCAGGTATGCTTTGAGTAGGCTACTACAGACCCGTCCGTCACTTTGTGTCCACTCTCTCTGTAAAAATAGAGGTGAGCAGCGCGGCTGGTAATTGTAGGGTCCAGGTACCGTTCGTTCATTTGTTTTTGTTTTCACATATGAAATCGAAAAAACGAGAAAACAACTCCTTTTTCCGTTTTTCCGTTTTTTTAGAAAAACGAAAAAACCAAATTATGACTTGATTTTTGGTTTTCCTGTTCTTGCACGGAAATCAGAAAAACCACTTGATATTCCGATTTTCCCCGGTGGGTGGTGCTAAATCTGATTGGCAGGATATGCGTTCATTGTTTTTCAAATTAAGAGTTTACCCACACTGTATTTGTTAGCCTGTAAAATTAATAGTCTATATGTAAAATTAATAGGATAGTCTATATGCATGCTTTTTGTCACCCAATTATTTGGCTTAACTGATTAAAAAAAATCTATTGAAATAGCCTAAATGTAAACATGTTCACACATTGACAGACAAAAGGCACAATCTATTTTTGTAGGAGAGGGGAAGACCCATTTCATCCTGTTGTGTCCAAAGTCATGTTAAACAATTGTTTGTTCCCCGTCAAAAATAGATAGATAGATTTATAGATAGATAGATTTATAGATAGATTTATAGATAGATTTATAGATAGATAGATAGATAGATAGATAGATAGATAGATAGATAGATAGATAGATAGATAGATAGATAGATAGATACTTTAGGCCTATTGATCCCCAAGGTGAAATTCAAGGTTCCAGTAGCTTAAAGACATCACACACAACATACACCAACCCAGTCTCACGCCAGGTCGTGTAATAGTTACGTTATTTTAATCTATTAAGTCATGGACAGGTTACGATTTTGACGTTTTTTTCGTGTAGGCTATATGCAACGACTTTTGAATGTGTAGCCTACAGGTCCCGCTTTTCGAACCTGCTCTGGGGGACGCGACAACGGGGAAATGAGGCACCACACGCCGGCCAAAACAGCGGGACGGGCCGCCACTCGCGATCCACCGGCCACACGCCGGCCAAAACAGCGGGACGGGCCGCCACTCGCGATCCACCGGCCACACGCCGGCCAAAACAGCGGGACGGGCCGCCACTCGCGATCCACGGGCCGGCACTCGCGATCCACCGGCCACACGCCGGCCAAAACAGCGGGACGGGCCGCCACTCGCGACCCGCGCAGGGGCACACAACAACGGGGGAATGAAACGCCACAAAAAGCAACTCCACATGAATAGCATGGACAATGAAATTAAAAATACTAAATAAATGAAAAAATTATAATACTAAATAAATAAAAAAATCCAATGAAAAATCCACATGACTGTATAAGATGTATAAGCAGGAGAAGCCTCTGAGACTGACCCTGTGATTCAGTATGAGAGTGTGTGTCATGGTTGTAGTGCAAATAGGTCCAATAGTGCAAGGATAAAGTCTAGAGACCAGCATTAAATATGGACAATATAAGAGATCAAAAGTCAATATTAGAGGTTTGAAGTAATAGGGTTACAGCCATTGTTCATGTATTAAGTTATGTTAGCCCTCAGTCCAAGCTGGCGGGAGGAGGGAGGAAGGGATTGTGCATATGAATGGGCTAATATAGCCAGTAAACAGTAAACAGTGGGCCAGTGGACAGTCAGTACATAACTGTTATTATAGGAGGTAGTGGAAGTGGTGGAGAGGGAGGAGAGGCAGACAGACTATGCAGAGAAGTCTCTCTCTCCTCTTCTCTTTAGTGAAGCATTGTAGAGTTGTATGGCCCTGGGGACAAATTACTTTCTCAGTCTGTCATGACTGACAAAATGACCGTTCCATTAATACTCATCATACAAATTTAAATAATACATTTATTCTTTGTTTTAGATGTTTTTGTTAACTTTAATTCTTATGAATAATACAATTGTTTTGTCTATTTGTTATTTATGGCCTGTATGTTGATGGATTAATTTGACGATAATAAATAATCAGATGAAACATAATAATGTTTATCACAGATTACTTTGGGCCAAAGTTACCAAGGACATTTGTTAAGAAACCATTTAAAAATGTATACATTCACATAAAGTAACACCTGTTTAGGTCAAAAGTAAGAGATTTTATCTCTCACTTTGGAAAAAGAGAGACTCTGAGAAAAGGTTAGTGTAGTAGGCGTAAAAAAAGCAGGGAAATATTTAAAAAATATAAAAAATAATAAAATGATCTATGGAAAGGAGTGCCATGTCTTTTTGGTACATGATAAAGTATCTGCATTCAGGAAAAAGTTGGACTGTGTTGGGCTTGCGTGGAACAGGGCTCAGTCCCTGTGCGATTTGTACCACACATGCGTTGAAACACTTGACGACCAACAGCGACCAAACATCATGACAGCTGACATGCTGTTCCAACGACCACTGCTGTATACCACTACAGTAGCTACATGCTACAGTAAACATGTCATCTTAGCTGGCAGTGTTGTTAAATTCTCCCCAATTCCGGGTCACATTCCTGCTGAAACATGTCCGATTGTGTAGTGTTTGGTTCAGAACCCTTTATCTTTGACCTTAGAAAGTGCTGCTTCGTTCCACTACAATCTAACGTTAGCATTCTCTATTATAACTATTGTGTAGCTGTATGCTAACGCATTAAAGTAATTTGTCCCCAGGGCCATACAACTCTACAATGCTTCACTAAAGAGAAGAGGAGAGAGAGACTTCTCTGCATAGTCTGCCTCTCCTCCCTCTGCACCACTTCCACTACCTCCTATAATAACAATTATGTACTGACTGTCAACTGGCAGTTGACAGGCAACTGTTTACTGTTTACTGGCTAAAATTTTGTTTTTCCTAATCAGATTTTTTTGTGATTCCATACCTGTTTAAGGTTAAAAAAACATCTTACAATTTAATTTTTTTTATTTTTATTTATTTAAAGAATGTCCACTGTAGACAACTGGATCATTTGAGTACGAAAACAGACAAATTTGGTAGATGTGGAGTCATTATATACATGAAGATAGTCCTGATGTCCACTATAATTGACATTCATAAAATGGCAAATTTTTCAAAAGATACATAATGTAGTTTCTATCAGAACTCAATATATGATTCCTAACACCTTAATGAACAAGAAAATATATGATTATCATAGTAACAAAACCATAGACAAACAATATTTGACTCATCTCTTATCTTTCCATAAAATGTGCTTGTTCTGTCCGTTTTGGATTGAAAGATAGAGGCGGTTCCTGGCCTCCCAGCCAATCAAATAACATATCACTGAAAAGCCCAGGATGTCCTCTGTACAGTACAGCAGGAATTAAGAGACTTGCACAAAAGATTCCAAGGAGAGGAATGAAACTCAAATGTCCACTACAGTGGACATAAGTCAATGGGCTGGGTCTCAGGAGGTTAATAGCCCATATATGCACAATCCCTCCCTCCCTCCTCCCGCCAACCTGGACTGAGGTCTAACATAACTTAATACATGAACAATGGCTGTAACCCTTTTAATTCAAACCTCTAATATTGACTTTTGATCTCTTATATTGTCCATATTTAATGCTGGTCTCTAGACTTTATCCTTGCACTATTGGACCTATTTGCACTACCACCATGACACACTCTCATACTGAATCACAGGGTCCCTGCTCTATCTATCTATCTATCTATCTATCTATCTATCTATCTATCTATCTATCTATCTATTTATCTATCTATCTATCTATCTATCTAAGCTATTTCATAGATTTTTTCAGTCTGTTAAGCCAAATAATTGGGTGACAAAAAGCATGCATAGGCCTATAGACTATTAATTTTACATAGACTATTAATTTTACAGGCTAACAAATACAGTGTAGGTAAACTCTTAATTTGAAAAACAATGAATGCATATCCTGTCAATCAGATTTAGCACCACCCACCGGGGAAAATCGGAATATCAAGTGGTTTTTCTGATTTCTGTGCAAGAACGGGAAAACCAAAAATCAAGTCATAATTTCATTTTTTCGTTTTTTTAAAAAAACGGAAAAACGGAAAAAGGAGTTGTTTTCTTGTTTTTTCGATTTCATATGTGACAGCAAAAACAAATGAACGAACGGTACCTGGACCGTGTAGCAACTTCAGTTAATTTTAGTGGACTGGCTCTGCTGTGGGCAGTGGGTCCGTGTATCATCCGATCATTTGTTTTTGTTTTCACATATGAAAACGAAAAAACGAGAAAACAACTCCTTTTTCCATTTTTCCGTTTTTTTAGAAAAACAAAAAAACAAAATTATGACTTGATTTTTGGTATCCCGTTCTTGCACGGATATCAGAAAAACCACTTGATATTCCGATTTTCCCCTGTGGGTGGTGCTAAATCTGATTGGCAGGATATGCATTCATTGTTTTTCAAATTAAGAGTTTACCCACACTGTATTTGTTAGCCTGTAAAATTAATAGTCTATATGTAAAATTAATAGTCTATATGCATGCTTTTTGTCACCCAATTATTTGGCTTAACTGACTGAAAAAAATCTATTGTAAAATAGCCTAAATGTAAACATATTCACGCATTGACAGACAAAAGGCACAATCTATTTTTGTAGGAGAGGGGAAGACCCATCTCATTGTTTAATCCTGTTGTGTTCAAAGTCATGTTAAACAATTTTTTGTTCCCAGTCAAAAATAGATAGATAGATAGATAGATAGATAGATAGATAGATAGATAGATAGATACTTTATTGATCCCCAAGGGGAAATTCAAGGTCCCAGTAGCTTAAGACATCACACACAACATACACATACATCACAAACAGGATCATAAAAAAAGTAACTCCACATGAATAGCATAGACAATAAAATAAAAAAATACTAAATAAATAAAAAAATAATAATACTAAATAAGTTTCAAAATAAAAAATCCACATGAATGTACTAAGGCTCATTGATCTGAGCTTACACATCTTAAATTCGATCGAGTACTAAAAAACATAATTGCTGGATTATTTTGATGATAATAAATAATCAAAGCTTTGGGCCAAAGTTACCAAGGACATTTGTTAAGAAACCATTTCAAAATGTATACATTCACATAAAGTAACACCTGTTTGGGTCAAAAGTAAGAGATTTTATCTGTCACTTTGGAAAAAGAGAGACTCAGAGAAAAGGTTAGCGTAGTAGGTGTGAAAAAAGCAGGGAAATATCTAAAAAATATTAAAAATAATGAAATTATCTATGGAAAGGAGTGCCATGTCTTTTTGGTACATGATAAACTATCTGCATTCAGGAAAAAAGTTGCACTGTGTTGGGCTCGCGTGGAACAGGGCTCAGTCCCTGTGCGATTTTGAGAAGAATTTAACAACACTGCCAGCTAAGATGATTTGTGTACTGCTGTTAGCATGTAGCTACTATAGTGGTATACAGCAGTGGTGGTTGGAAGAGCTGTCATTCCGTCTTCGAAAGGACACTTATGTACGTTTACACTTCATCGCATTAATAATATACAGTCTATGGTTATTAGTCGTGATTGTTTGTATGACTATTGTATAAGAAAGATTTAATTAAAAAAAAGTTGTGATGTTTGGTCACTGTTAGTCGTCAAGTGTTTCAACGCATGCGTGGTACAAATGGCACATGGCCCGACACAAGATGTGTAAGCTCAGATCAATGAGGCATACAGACCATAAATAACAAATGGACAAAACAATTGTATTATTCATAAGAATTTAAGTTAATAAAAACATCTAAAACAAAAAATAAATGTATTTAAATTTGTATGATGAGTATTAATGGAACGGTCATTTTGTCAGTCATGACAGACTGAGAAAGTAATTTGTCCCCAGGGCCATACAACTCTACAATGCTTCACTAAAGAGAAGAGGAGAGAGAGACTTCTCTGCATAGTCTGTCTGCCTCTCCTCCCTCTCCACCACTTCCACTACCTCCTATAATAACAGTTATGTACTGACTGCCCACTGGCCCACTGTTTACTGTTTACACTGTTTACTGGCTATATTAGCTCATATATGCACAATCCCTCCCTCCCTCCCTCCTCCAGCTTGGACTGAGTTCTAACATAACTTAATACATGAACAATGGCTGTAACCCTATTACTTCAAACTTCTAATATTGACTTTTGATCTCTTATATTGTCCATATTTAATGCTGGTCTCTAGACTTTATCCTTGCACTATTGGACCTATTTGCACTACCACCATGACACACACTCTCATACTGAATCACAGGGTCAGTCCCTGCCCTATCACTGCAAGCGTCTCATGCTTATACATCCCTTAGTACATTCATGTGGATTTTTTATTTTGAAATGTATTTAGTATTATTATTTTTTAATTTATTTAGTATTTTTTATTTTATTAGTCCATGCTATTCATGTGGAGTTACTTTTTTTATGATCCTGTTTGTGATGTGTGTGTATGTTGTGTGTGATGTCTTTAAGCTACTGGGACCTTGAATTTCCCCTTGGGGATCAATAAAGTATCTATCTATCTATCTATCTATGTATCTATCTATTTATCTATCTATCTATCTATCTATCTATCTATCTATCTATCCATCTATCTATCTATCTATCTATCTATCTATCTAATTTTGACTGGGAACAAAAAATTGTTTAACATGACTTTGAACACAACAGGATTAAACAATGAGATGGGTCTTCCCCTCTCCTACAAAAATAGATTGTGCCTTTTGTCTGTCAATGCGTGAATATGTTTACATTTAGGCTATTTTACAATAGATTTGTTCAGTCAGTTAAGCCAAATAATTGGGTGACAAAAAACATGCATAAACTATTAATTTTACATATAGACTATTAATTTTACAGGCTAACAAATACAGTGTGGATAAACTCTTAATTTGAAAAACAATGAATGCATATCCTGCCAATCAGATTTAGCACCACCCACAGGGGGAAATCGGAATATCAAGTGGTTTTTCTGATATCCGTGCAAGAACGGGAAAACCAAAAATCAAGTCATAATTTTGTTTTTTTGTTTTTCTAAAAAAACGGAAAAACGGAAAAAGGAGTTGTTTTCTCGTTTTTTCGTTTTCATATGTAAAAACAAAAACAAATGATCGGATGATACACGGTCCTACCTGGACCATACACGGACCAGTGACGCTTTGCATCCGTGCTCTACCTCTGATGAAGAGCAGCGTAGGCTACAGCCGCCTAAACTTTTTCAGAGACCAGAGACCCAAATGGTCCTCTGTGTCTGTCAGACGGTCTGAATGAGATACTACCATATCAGCGGAGCAATAACACGCACAGCAGACTATATTACAACTTTCCAAATCTCGGAGAACACAGAGGGGAGGAGTTATATTTTGAATGTGCACAAAGTTTTAAAGATGAGCAGAAATCTGATGTAACACATCTGAGCTACTGAATTCCAGGGATTTATATTTATATGATTTACATGAATAAGTGCCACATGCACATTTAAAGAGAAACTGTGGGTAACTATTGTGCATCTCTAACCTCTGTGCATCTCTAAATGTAACTGTGAATAGCCTAATTCATTAAATGTTTCATAAAATGGACGCATGGGCACAGAGGACGAGGGCCAAACATTACAGGCCTTGGCACAAAAAAAGTTTGAGAAAGGTTGTGCTATAACACATGCACAAAATGAGCCATGCTGTGTCTTTTGTCTTGCTGTTGGTATTTTTCAGTCTATTTTCTGCTGGACCTTGTGGTGGGGAAAGGCCTTGATTGAAGAATGAATTTCCCTCACTGCCTAATCTAATGAGATTTGGTCTTTGGCCACCGGTCCCCCTGGTGTCCAAAAAAAATTTTTTTTTCTATTTATGTAGTTTTAAAGGATTAGAATGTATGTAAATCAATGGTTCTCATTCTTTAGAATTTCTGTGGTCTTAGTAGATCCCTTTGGTAGACCAATGTTAATTTAACTTTGGGTCCCTGGTGCCTACACTGAGAACCACTAGTGTGTGTGTGTGTGTGTGTGTGTGTGTGTGTGTGTGTGTGTGTGTGTGTGTAGTGTGTGCGGTAGTAGTAGTAAAGAGAGCGAATGGGAGAAAGAAGTTTGTGTGAGGTGGACCTGGTCACCACAGACCCAAATCTTCTCAGCTGTTGCTACTGTCATATGCAGCACTGTCTCTTCATGTGGCACATTATGTTTGGCACATTGTATGGGTCACTTCTTATATCATAACAAGGTAATACAATGTGTAATCACGTGATGACTGATTAACAGTGATGTAAAAGTTAAATGCCCTAATACCTGTTGATACTACAACAATGCAAAGTTTGCACATATCATGTAAGACTCGATTTCTCCATTTCTTTGCACAAAACTCTCCAGAAAGTGCCATTTAATGGTTTATTTTAAACCCCCCCCCACATAACAAATCACAATTTAAACCCTGACAGTAATGATGCTGAATGAGCCAAACAAATTTGCTTTGTACACAGCAAAATTTGGGTTCGCCCCACCAAATCTCACTCCAAGGTTTTGGGAAAAGTTGGCAGCTCTGTATAATATAATATACCATATGTCAAAGTTGAGTTTCAGGTAATGGGTTAGGTTGGATCTATGGATGATCATATGTCAAATAATTGTCAGTTGTATGTTACAGTGTTAGTGAAATCAACATAAATGTGTGTTTATTGTGTTTTAGGCAGACAACAAGGTCAATGCAATCAAACTAAACAGAGAAAGATAAAAGTACTCAAAGGTGCCCTGGTGAAAGTAAAAACTACAAAAGATAAATACAAGAAATGAAAAGAAAACTAATGGACAAACCCAGTCACCTCGCACACAACTAAACCCGTTGGCCAGAAAACTGCTGCTTCATGCATCTGTGGCTGAAGAGTTAAGAAAGAAGTACCACAATGCAAGAGAACAAAAAGACAAGCACGTGCTTGCTAGAGCAACTGTGGGTAACATCATAAAGAAATACAGGCTCCAGAGCTTAGCTGAGCAGAGACAATATTAGTAGAATGACAACTGGCAGACACACCATCACTCTATAGACAAGGAAAATGCAAAGAGTGTTTCTGAAAGTGCACACAACGTGTCATACTCCTTTTTCTGCAGTCAATGGCCATTTTGGGTTGTAGCACCAACTGAAGCTGACAGGGAAACATGTCAGTGCAAGCCGCATGACAACCTGCAGTTCATGCCCTGGCCTTTTCAATGATGGGCTTCTTTCCAGTAAAGATGTAGAGGGATGTCAGATTCCATCGTCTGTGATCCAAATGTGAAAAGATTGTGCTAATGGTGTTTGTAGACACGTATAAAAGTACTAGAGACCCATACTTGAGTAAAAGTACAAGTGCTCTATCAAAAAAGTGACTGGAGTAAAAGTTGAAGTGCTCTTTAAGCACAACACTTAAGTAGAAGTACTAAAGTATTCAACATTTGTTGTACTTAAGTGTTGCAAGTAGTTTATTTTAAAATGTACTACTCAAGTACTAATGCGGATTCCGTCCTGGTCGTGGAACAACGGACCAGCTTTTCACTCTCGCAAGGATCCTGGAGGGAGCCTGGGAGTATGCCCAACCGGTCTTCATGTGTTTTGTGGATCTAGAAAAGTCGTATGACCGGGTCCCCCGGGAGATACTGTGGGAGGTGCTGCGGGAGTATGGGGTGAGGGGGTCTCTTCTCAGGGCCATCCAATCTCTGTACGACCAAAGTGAGAGCTGTGTCCGGGTTCTCGGCAGTAAGTCGGACTCGTTTCAGGTGAGAGTTGGCCTCCGCTAGGGCTGCGCTTTGTCACCAATCCTGTTTGTAACATTTATGGACAGGATATCAAGGTGTAGTCGGGGTGGGGAGGGGTTACGGTTCGGTGGGCTGGGGATCTCATCGCTGCTCTTTGCAGATGATGTGGTCCTGATGGCATCATCGGCCTGCGACCTTCAGCACTCACTGGATCGGTTCGCAGCCGAGAGTGAAGCGGTTGGGATGAGGATCAGCACCTCTAAATCTGAGGCCATGGCTCTCAGCAGGAAACCGATGGAATGCCTCCTCCAGGTAGGGAATGAGTCCTTACCCCAAGTGAAGGAGTTCAAGTACTTTGGGGTTTTGTTCGCGAGTGAGGGGACAATGGAGTGGGAGATTGGTCGGAGAATCGGCGCAGCGGGTGCGGTATTACATTCAATTTATGGCACCGCTGTGACGAAAAGAGAGCTGAGCCAGAAGGCAAAGCTCTCGATCTACCGGTCAGTTTTCGTTCCTACCCTCACCTATGGTCATGACCGAAAGAACGAGATCCAGGGTACAAGCGGCCGAAATGGGTTTCCTCAGGAGGGTGGCTGGCGTCTCCCTTAGAGATAGGGTGAGAAGCTCAGTCATCCGTGAGGAGCTCGGAGTAGAGCCGCTGCTCCTTTGCGTCGAAAGGAGCCAGTTGCATCTGGTCGAACCTCCGGGCTTGTCAGGAAAAGTTGCTGTAAAACATAAAGAAACACAAATTATACACGTGGAAAAAAGTGGAGAGCTTGTACAATCTCATTTTGTAAGAGAAGTCAGTTCTGTTATAATTTAAGTTATGCAAAAGCCACTGTACCTTCAACTGGGTCCCAAGATGAAGTGGCAGGCCAAGCTTGCGTTAGAATACACCCATCCAGCTCTGGGCGACCAGCTGGTTTCCGGTGTGGTGTTGACTCATCTAAAAAGAAAGTAGATATGAATATTGGTCAGTTCATTTATGGTAGGTTTCTTGCAAATGCCATTGCATAACTACTTACATTAGACAATTGCAAAAAAAAAAACAACAACAACAAAAAAAAAAAACTTACATTGGGCTTACAAGGCAGCAAGAGGGGCCTGGAGCCTGTTTAAAGTGTAAAAAAAAAGTTTAAGTTTTTGACCGGAGAAGGGGAGTGATGTCTACTGACCTGAAAAAAGGCAGGAAGAGACAAACACATCAGAACAGTCCCATGATAAGCACCAGGTTGAGGGTCAGTAGTTCCATGGTAGGAATATGACTCTGATTTCTTAAATGCATGTATAAATGTTAACTTACGGACAGGGCTTCCAGACACACGCTCCGTCCTGGAATGCTAGTAATTGAAAGAGCTGGTATGTCTTATTTGTAACAACAACAACGCAAGCAGGTTAACACGATGACACAAAACATACAATGCGGCAAAGCATACACGTCGTGCACAGCAGCAAACAAAGCACAATATATATGCAAAGCGCAATATATATTCAGTCCATTTAAAGCGTAACTCTCTCCACAATGCAACCTAGGATCTTTTTGTGAATGTACCTGAGTCAAACTTTCGTTTAAAAGCATAATTAGGACGGAAACACCACTTTTATATACTATAATATGTAAAACACTAAGAAGGCTCGACACAACATGAAACTTTGCACAAAGTCTCACCAGAGAACATTGTTTGTGCACAAAGAGTTTACCAAAAAGAAAAAGTTTTCAACAAGTCGCTGCTTGACTGGCAAGATGGCGACGAGGGGAAAAACAAATGCTGAAGTGAGTTGTTGAACCGTTTTTGGTCAACCTGATCAAAACCGGAATATAACAAAACACTACGAGGGAAAGGGCTATCTGACAAGTTCACAGACGTTGTCTTCAAACCCTCCAATCACACCGCCCCCAATCCAAGATGGCAGCCTGTCCTTTGTTCTGTTTAATGTTTGTCTGTTTCAACATGTTTTAACATGTTTTTTAATGAATTTTAACATCTTCTCTAACATATTGTTTGCCTCTCAACAAAGCTTGGTGTGAGCCATTTGAAAAATTGTGGTCTACTACTCAACTTATGAACTATTTTTACATGATTTGGTGGCCTGCTCCATGTGCTCTACCTAATCAGTTTGGCCATTCTGCTGCAAACCATCTGTTGCTGTGGGGTTTGTTTTTGGCCTGAAACAGCAGCACAGGCCTATTGATTTTTTTTGGACTGGGAGTGTGGAGTTTGCCTGGATCTTTTTGTCAGTCTACTTTTTGGGTGGACCTGCATTGCTCTGTCTGCACCGGCTGTAGCCTGGGTCTCCACCTGCTACAGCCTGGCCTCCTACTCCAGCTATAGCCTGGTTTTCTACCAGCTACACGCTGGGTTCCATCTACTGCCTGGCCTACACTTCACTAGCTACCACCTACAGCCTGGGTCTCTCCACTAGCTACCAGCTATAGCCTGGGCTTCCAACAGCTACAGCCTGAGTCCCTCTGCTCCACCATTAACCATTAACCGTTGTGACATTTCAGCTATCCTGTTCTGTGGTGTGCAAAATGAGGGGCACCGGGAGGTCCTAGTGAGTGACTATGATGTTTCCTTAAAGGCACTTTACATGTCACCACGATCAAAGGTTACTGACTGTGCACAGGACTTGATTGGCAGTCAGGGGGGCTGGATGTATGGCATGAGCATGAGTTTTCAACATGCAAACTTTAAACATCTTTTAAGCCTGCTCCTCCTAAGTGACTGTTTTATTCCATCAAAAAACCGAAATCACAATGAGTGGAAAGGCTAAAAAGTTAGTCTTAATGCACGCATATTGAAATGTATTATTACACTTATGTTGCTGATGTCAGGAAATGTGCAACCTAACCCAGGTCCTGTGACCGATATGATATCGCTGCAAACTCCTGCTGATTTTCTAAATAGGTCTGGTATGGGTTTTGTGCACATAAATGTGAAAAGTCTACTGCCAAAAATTGACATGGTTAGAATTTGGGCCAAATCGACAAATGTTGATATTATGATGTTATCTGAGACATGGCTGGGTAAATCCACTCCTGATAGTTATATTTATATGGAGGGGTATAATATATTCCATACTGACCGCCGTGCTAAAGGTGGAGGAGTGGTGATCTATGTAAAAAATAGTTTGCAGGCAACAGTACAATTAACTAAGTCTGTGCCTAAACAATTTGAATTGCTAGTATTGAAAATTGAATTATCAAAGAATTGTGTTTTAACAGTTGCAGGATGTTATAGACCTCCTTCTGCACCAAAGGATACATTGTCCTTATTGTCTGATTAAATGTCATCTATAAAATATACCGAATTGGTTTTAATGGGTGACTTAAATTGGGACTGGTTAACTTCAGCATCTGATTTATTTAAAAGCTTCTGTGACTCAGCGAATTTGACCCAAATAATAGACTCGCCTACTAGGCCAAATCCTAAACATCCTGAAAAGTCTACGCTACTTGATTTGCTTTTAACCAATATGCCACAGAAATTCAAAGCTACTGCTGTTTTTGCAAATGATTTGAGCGATCACTGCGTTATTGCAGGAGTGAGAGATACCAGGATACCAAAATGTAAACCGCGTATTATAATTAAGAGGAATCTTAAGTCATTCTGTGAACAAGCTTTTTCAGTTGATCTTAATCTTTGTGATTGGAGCAGGGTAAATTTGATCCCGGAGCCTGAGATAGCATTACAATTTTTTAAATCACTTTTTTTGGATATTATAAATAAGCATTCTCCTCTTAGGAAATATAAGATTAAAGGACGTGATAATCCATGGTTTTCAGAACAATTGTCTGATCTAATTCATGAGCGTGATCTTGCTTGGGCAACAGTAAAGAACTCTAAAAGCAGCTCAGACTGGCAACATTTTAGGCATCTGAGAAACAAATGTGTCTCAAATACATAGAGCTAAATCTGATTTTTATGTAAATGAATTATGTGAAAGTTCAGCTAACCCTTCTAAATTTTGGAAAGTTATAAAATCACTGTCTTCAGACTCTAGGGATTCTATGTTGCCAAATGCATTGAAGTTGAATGATAAACTTATTACAGATAATAAAAAGATGCTAGATTCCCTAAACCAGCACTTTATAGCTTCTGGGTTGTTGTTTGAACATGCAACACAACAACAATTGGCACAAGAGGATTACCCTTTGTCTAGGGAAAATGTACCTTTCAATTTTGATCTTGTTCCTATTGCAACACAGGAGGTATATGATGCTCTTGTAAGGTTAAACGTTAAGAAATCTTTTGGTCCTGATGGATTGGATCCATATTTTTTGAATATTGCTGCTGAACATATTGCAGAACCTTTGACATACATTTTCAACCTGACTATTGGAACTGGATTAATACCTAATGTATGGAAGTCAGCATATGTCACTCCTTTATTAAAGGGTGGTGACCGATCAAATCCAAATAATTATAGGCCAATATCTAAGCTATCTGTTTTAGCCAAGGTTTTAGAAGGGCTTATAAGTGATCAGTTGAAAGATTATTTAGCAACTAAAAACATTTTAAATGATGTGCAGTCTGGTTTTCGTAAAGAACACAGCACTGTCACTGCCACTATGAAAGTGTTAAATGATTTAATAAGTGCTATTGATTCTAAAGAATATTGTGCTGCGTTGTTTTTGGATTTGTCAAAGGCGTTTGACACAGTTGACCACTCTGTCCTGTCTCAGAGATTGGTGGATATTGGAATGTCTTTACAAGCTGGAAAATGGTTTAGCAACTACTTGAGTGGCCGAACACAAAGTGTACAGGTTGATGGTGTGTCCTCAAAGTTATTACTTATACAAAATGGTGTCCCTCAGGGGTCCATTTTGGGGCCCATTTTATTTACTATTTACATAAATGACTTGTGTCAGAATGTAAAAAAGTATCATTTTTATGCGGATGACACTATTTTGTATTGTTCTGCCTCACCCTTAACAAGGGCCTCAGAGAACCTGCAATCTGCTTTTAACCCTTGTGTTGTCTTCGGGTCAAATTTGACCCGTTTTCAAAGTTTCTTTATCAGAAATATGGGTTTCTTTCAACCAAATTAACCAAAAATAGCATGGGTGGTTCCCAATTAAGTTCTTTGCAAGTAAAATTAATGATCACTGCTTTCATAGAATTTTGGGTGTTTTATTTAATTTTATTGCATTTGTGTTCTTCCCGGGTCAATTTTGACCCGGTGGTGCAATGGGGCTCTTTTGTGCTCAACAGCAGATGAACACACACACACGTACATGAATGCACATGCGGAGACACACATACACCCCCCCCACACACATACACCCCCCCCCCCCCCCCCCCCCACCCCCCCCCCACCCCCCCACAAACGCACACATTCATACAAACAGCAGCTGAGAATTACCTCATGTAATTGATGACATTATTGTGCTTTCCAGCACATGGAAATGCACCCAAACACACACACACACATGGACAACAAACATGCACATGTACACGTGTGTGCGCGCACATGCATTCACACACACACACACACACACACACACACACACACACACAAACACAAACACAACAAACTGAAATTGGGAAATGGATCATTATGATTTTCAGGAGATAAACACACACACACAGGCGCACATGCTTGCGTGCACACACACACACATACAGTACACACGCACACACACACACACAAACACGCACACACACACACACACACACACACACACACACACACAGTAGCTGAGACCTGCAAAAAATTACACTATTGTGCGTTTCACCACATGAACACACGCACACACACAAACACACACGCATGCATACACACACACATGCCCACACACACACACACACATACACACACACATACACTCACACACACACACCCGTTGCAGTGGATCACACTACTGTTCTTTTCAGCAGATGAACACACACAGACACACATGTACATGCAGACGTGCACATGCACGCACGCACATGCGTGCCCACACACACACACACACACACACACACACACACACACACACACACACACACACACACACACACACTCCAATTGCATCCATTAATTTTAACCTGGGAATATAATAATTGTCACATACCAGCCATTAATCCAAACACAACTTTCTCAATATCTCAGATCTCAACTGATTTTACTCAGAAGGTAGGTATAATTTTATGTAAATGAGGTCTGTTGACCATAAATAGAACAGAATAAGTGTAAAACTAGTTGAGATGAATTGGAATGAAGTTGAATAAAAGTGCTAACACAGATTTGAGTGATTAATTATAATTGCCTATGATTTATAAACACGCAAAGCAGATCAGGTCACTTTTTGCCCAGGAAGACACCAGGTGTGATTATTGGCTGCCATTCAAAATAATAAAATGGTTTCAAAACCATATCCTGACTAATCACTACCATATACCAGTCAGTGATTATCCACAAACATAGGTTCATCTGATCTTAACTATAACGAAAATAATTCATAATTTATGCTTATTTTACCCCTAAAATTAGGTATTATTTCATGTAAATGAAGTTTATTCACCATAAATTTCAAAAATAAGTGTAAAACTAGTGGTAATGAGTTGGAATGAAGTTGTTAAGACGGTGTAAAATAGAATTGGGTGATAATTCATACTTTATGCTTTATTAATAGCCAAAACAGACCGGGTCAATTTTGACCCGGGAGGACAACAAGTGTTATTATTGGCTGCCATTAAATAAATTGAAATAGTTTCAAAATGGTATTTTCACTAAACTTTGACGTATACCAGTCTGTGATAACCCATCAACATATGTTCCCGTTGATATCAACTTTTAGTCAAAATAATTCATAATTTCAGCTTTTTTTAAACATACATTCACACACACACATACACACGCATACACACACACACACACACACACACACACACACACACACACACACACACACACACAAATATACATATATACACAGACACAGACACAAACACACACACATACACACATACACACACACACACACATATACACACACACACACACACGCACGCACATGCACACGCGCGCGCGCACACACACACACACACACAGGGCTCCATAATATAACTATAATTTCATGCATCGGCCTACAAGGGCAAAATGGCTGAATCTGGTGAAATACTGTAAAAATGTCAAATATGACTAGTTTTCTTCCAAATGAAATGCTGACATTACAGAATGCATGGTTTTAAACTGTAAAGGCAGTGAGATCAAAACATGTGGTTATAATGGAAGTGAATGGGGCCATTTTTGCCTCGAAGGTGTCCAGAGGGAGTATCTGGAACTACATAAAAAATACTAATGCAATCAAATCAGTTTTGTTGCTTATCTTCGACATATCCAAGCCTCTTATCACCACCAAAGACCCATCTACATATTATTCATTATATGGGAAAAAAATCATTTTTTGTGTTTTTTTTTATAAATAATGACATACTTCAAATACATAGACTGGCATTTAAAGGGTTAAAATCCTGAAAATGATTGAATGTTTGGTGGTTTCGATTAGGTAAGAAGTTGTTTAAGTGATTCATGTAAAAAAAACCGAAAAAATATTGATATATGATGATTTAATAACAGTTTTTGTGTGCGTGGACATTTTTGCCTCGAAGGTGTCCAGAGGGTACAAAATGAATCATTTAAGTATAAAAGACATGTAAGAGTAAAAAACACTGGATTTAAAAAATTGGACTGAAAAGAAGGATTCCTACAAAATGTCATGCCATAAGAAGTAACACAGCAAAAATGATCACAAAATGAAAAAAAAACTTGAGAAAAATGTACAAAAATGACCGAAGAGGGCATGAGGGTTAAGGCCATATTGTGTAAACTGCCTCCTTACCTATGTTCTCTCTAGACTTCTAAAGTCTCCACTGGGAAATGTAATCTTCGATCATATGGACAAATCATGTATGACATTCCCTGAACGCGAACTGTTTTCGGTGAAAGTGCTTTTCAATTTTTTGCACCCTCATCCAACTGCAGAAGCATCTTAAATTAGTCTACCTACCAACATTGATACAGTTTAAAATTAGGATAAAGGACCTTTTGACTACTAAATGCACATGTGCTGCTACTGAGCGTTGCTGGTGATTATGTGGAGATGATGTTATTTTGCCGACTGTTTTCTTTTTCTGTTCTCTGTTGTATGTTTTTGTTGTATATTTTAAATATGGAACTTATGTACTGCTGTCTTGGCCAGGACTCCCTTGAAAAAGAGATTCTGAATCTCAATGGGATTTCTCCTGGTTAAATAAAGGTTAAATAAAAAATAAAATAAAAATATTGACCTAGTTCACAGACTAAATCTGACCAGTTCACAGACGTTGTCCTTGTCCGTTCAAAAATACCACTAGATAAAAGACAAGAATAAAATTATTATATTATATATATTATAAGAAATTAAACATTAAAGAGCAGAAATTAAACATTAAAGAGCAGTTATCGAGTGTCATACAGTGTCATCAATGCAACTTCAGTATAACAAATGAACAGTTATTTAAAGAAAGGCAACATCAAAAAGATAGGTCTTTAGCTTTGATTTAAAAGAACTGAGAGTTGCTGCAGACCTGCAGTTTTCTGGGAGTTTGTTCCAGATATGTTGAGCATAAAAACTGAATGCTGCTTCCCCCTGTTTAGTTCTGACTCTGGGGACAACAAGTAGACCTGTCCCAGACAACCTGAGAGGTCTGGGTGGGTCATAGTGTAGCAGCAGATCAGAAATGTATTTTGGCCCTAAACCATTTAGTAATTTATAAACCAGCAAAAGTATTTTGAAATCAATTCTTTGAGGCATTGGAAGCCAGTGTAGAGACTTCAGTACTGGAGTGATGTGATCCACTTTCTTGGTCTTAATGAGGACTCGAGCAGCAGCGTTCTGTATCAGCTGCAGCTGTCTGATTGATTTTTTAGGGAGACCTGTAAAGACACCGTTACAGTAGTCAAGTCTACTGAAGATAAAAGCATGGACAAGATTTTCTTTTCCTGCTGAGACATAAGTCCTTTAACCCTTGATATATTTTTAAGGTGGAAATAGGCTGACTTTGTAATTGTCTTAATGTGGCTGTTAAAATTCAGGTCTGAGTCCGTGACTACACCAAGATTTCTGGCTTTGTCTGTTGTTTTTAACATTGTCGTTTGAAGCTGAGTGCTGACTTTCAATCGTTCCTCTTTTGCTCCAAAAACAACCACCTCAGTTTTTTCGTCATTTAATTTAAGAAAATTCTGGCACATCCAGTCGTTAATTTGTTCAATGCACTTAGTCAGTTGTTGTATTGGACTATAGTCCCCTGGCGATAAAGTTATATAAATTTGTGTGTCATCCGCATAACTATGGTAACTTATTTTATTGTTTTCCATAATTTGAGCCAGTGGAAGCATGTAGATAAGTTAAACAGGAGAACTGAGCCTTGGGGAACTCCACACGTCATATTTGTATGCTCAGATGTATAATTCCCTATAGACTCAAAATAGTCCCTATTCTTTAAATAAGACTCAAACCACTTTAGTAATGAGCCAGAAATGCCAAACCAGTTTTCCAATCGGTCTAGTAATATGTCATGGTCGACCGTATCAAATGCAGCACTGAGATCAAGTAATACTAAGACTGAAATTTTGCCACTATCTGTGTTTAAGTGGATGTCATTAAAGACTTTAACAAGAGCTGTCTCAGTGCTGTGGTGTGGTCGAAAACCCGACTGGAAGGCATCAATGTTGTTTAGTGACAAAAGGGTTGAGTTGTTGAAAAAACGTTTTTTCAATGATTTTACTTAAAAATGGAAGGTTTGATATCGGCCTATAGTTGCTCATTAGTGACGTGTCTAGATTGTTCTTTTTTAAGAGTGGCTTAATGACTGCAGTTTTCAGGGCCTGTGGGAAGATATCTGAAAGAAGAGACGTGTTTACAATCTGTAGAAGATCTGTAGCCAAACAATTCGAAACATTTTTGAAAAGGCCTGTTGGTAGAATATCAAGGCAACATGAGGCGGTTTTCAGATGTTGTATAATGTCCTCCAGGTTTTTACGGTTAATCACATGGAATTGGGTCATATTGGAATTTGTTTTGCCTGGACACTGTGACAACACATACCTTATACTCAATATGGAAGCACTGACTGTCTAATTTTCTGAATTTTGTCTTTGAAGAAAGTGGCAAAATCATTGCAGGCCTTGGTGGATAAAAGTTCAGATGCTACTGGTACTGGAGGGTTTGTTAACCTATCGACAGTAGCAAACAAAGCACGTGACGTTATTATTGTTTTTGGCAATAATGTCAGAGAAGAAGGACCGCCTTGCATTCCTCAGTTCCAAATTATAAATGCGAAGTCTCTCTTTTTTAAGTGTTGTAGTGGACCTGGAGATTAGTTTTTCGCCACCTGCGTTCTGCTTTTCGACACTCTTTTTTCTGTTCTTACCAGTATGACATTTCTGCATGGAGATCTATTCTTACCAGAGACAGCTTTGACTTTAGTGGGAGCAATGGCATCAATAACATTTGATGCCAGTGACTGAGACCCCGTAGCCGTAACTACACACACCGTAACCTCCACAGTCTCCATAGTGTGAGGAATTCACAACAGTAACAAGTAATGATGCATCACATAAAAAATATATCGGAGAAAAAGTATTAAACTCATCGAAAATATGTACTCAAGTAAAAGTGGAAGTAGGAGAAAAAAATAATACTCCAGTAGAGTACAGATACAGCCTTTTAGTACTTAAGTAGAGTAGTGAAGTAGTTCTACTTCGTTACAATACAGCTCTGGGTGTTTGTAGTAATATTTTCCATGGGGTTGTCCACGTTTATAGAGCGAGCATGAAACAAAATGGTAAGAACCCACGGGGTGGGAAGTATCCAGATGTGCTTTCTGTAGTCCACCTTCAGAACAGTGTAGTTTCACTGGCAGACTTTCGTCAATAACATCCACTGTCGCACGAGTGTAAGGGCAGTCAGATTCTCCTCACACCACGCTTCTCTTTTTAGATGCTTTCAAATTCTCCTTCACATCTTTCCTTTACTTCATGACGTCTACCATCGGGTTTAAAGATAAGTGGTTAGGAAAGGACTTAAAAGGTCATTTTTGATTTTTTGACAGCGGCCTATATTTCGATCATCTCAACGGGGTATTGGTTACGTTTTCAACCAGCAATAACCACTATGAGGTCACGGCTGAATGGCTGAATGTACTCTATGAAACACGGTCCATAGTTTTTCTAGAGTTATTGTGTGGCGAGAAGCCCTCAGTCTATGTTGGCCACAGTCTCCATGACGCACCCACCTGTCACTCAAACCGGACCATGTTATTGTGAGCAGGCGAAAGAGGACCCAAACGCAGGGAGAAGGCAGGCAGGCAGGCGGAAGGTTACAACTAAAAAAAAAAACACACACACAGGGAATAACTTACTGGAACAAAAGAACGCTGGGAAGATTTAAAAAAAAACAGGGCACAAAAACGTCAGTTTGTGACTTTGTCACGAACTGACGTGCAAAACACAAGGACGCAAAACGATCTGACAAGAGACAAAGGGAACATAGAGGCTAAATACATTAGGTAATGAGTAAACCAGGAACAGGTGAGACAACAGGTGAAACACATCAGGGCAGGGCAGGACAATCAGACAGGCGGAAAACAGAAAGTAAAACTAGACAAGACAAGACAGAAAACAAGACTATAAAAAATAAAACCAGAACCAGAAATAATCACCAACGAACAGGAATACACAATACAAACAAAAATACACAGGATAAACCGAAACACACAATGAACAGGGGAATAAGGAACAGAAATATGCACAACAGAGAACAGAAATATACAGAATAAAGATTCAAAACAGCAACAGAAATGTCCACAACCACAACAGACCAGCCCTCAATTACACAGAACTTTAATCCTTAAAATAATTGGAGACGGGTTAGTTCACTCACTATGTCATTGTCATGAACAGGAAAATTGGCTATAGATATCACACCCTTTTTTTATACTAAGCTGTAAACATAGTTACATCTGCTGTAAATTTCAAGTTTATCTCGCTGCAGTCTGCGGGAAGGCGGGGCTTGACCTCAAGTCATTTTGTTTTTGCTTACGTCACTCCCCATGCATGAAAGTACTAGTTTCCCCTGCTTTCTATCGATATTCCTCGGTATTTGTCTCTGGGTGTAGTTTGCTAACATGCTCGTAGACATATCAATTAACTGTTTGCGTGCTAGCTAAGTCAACGGTCAACACCTTTTATATTAATAGCGGCGTTAGCTTCAGCTAAACCACAGCCACAACTTGCACTGCCTCGTTACAATGCAACTTCAACCCTCGGATATAACGGTAATCATGTAGCGATTTTACTGTATAGACATCCGTATGTGTGTTCGACCTTTTGAAATCCTTAGATTAGGTGTGTTACTGTGCAGGTCATTGAGTGAAGCCGAATATCCGAGGAGCGTCTCGCATGTTTGTGAATTCTACTGAACCAGACTGAGAGACCATTTAAAGGCTCAGGAACCCTTTGCAGGTGTATTGGATTAATTAGCTGATTAGAGTGGGACACTTCGAGCCTACAATATTGAACCCTGTCACAATTTTCAAATTTTCTGAGATTTTGAATTTGGGGTTTTAATAACCTGTAAGCCATAATCATCAAAATTATAACAAATAAAGGCTTGAAATATCTCTCTTTGCATGTAATAAGTCTATATATCAGTTTCACCTTTTAAGTTGAATTACTGAAATAAATGAACTTTGCACAATATTATAATTTTTCGAGTTTCACCTGTATGCTTCTGCTTCACCTGTTGTTAATTGTTAATAAAGCAAAATCACCCCTTTGTGCATTTGTTTGTAATGGAGACTGAATTCTTGCTGTTAATATGAAAGTCTGTGATAACAAAACAACACACTATTCTACTTTTGAGGGCTACATTACATGAAATATGGCTCGTTTTCCATTACAACACATTGTCATCAATATTAACAAGCTTTAAAATGACCCATTTTTCAAATTTGGATATTGTTTCAAAATCGGAAATCAAATGAACGAAAATGTACACGGGCCCAACTACAGTAGGCTAACTACATGAAAACTTCACTGTTGTTGCTTGATGTCAAGCCCCGCCTTCCCGCAGGCTGCAGCGAGATGCTCCTCGTAAATTTGGGCATTTCAGCATAGAGGTCAGTGGTGACTGACTCACTTTTGGAGCCATCCTCGAGCGGCCATTCGAGGAACTGCAGTTTAGGCACTTACACAATGACTGGAAGTACTATATCATTGGGTTAACTGATGAGAGTACAGTGGTGAACTTGAAGAGCACTGGAAAATTACATTTAATCAAGGTATTAAAAATTCATAAGAACTTGTTACTTGTCTGACTATATTTCAAGTCATCTCGGCGGGGTAGACGTAGAAAACTCTAATGTCCCCGAGAGGCAATTTGTTGTACAGTACAGGCATATAGACACACAATCCACAACACAAACACCGAACCAGACATCCACAGCGCTACCTATCCAACACATCAATAAATAGAATACAGCAAAAAGAGTATATTGCACAATGTCATAAATAAATAAAAAATAAAAACTACTGCACATTGTCCTACTTTACATATATTCCTTCGGTTATACCCCTCCCTAAACCTTATTTAACTGGGTAATTGACATAGGAATGAATGAGTTTTTTGCTCGGTTTGTTCTGATATTGGGGTATCTATATCTACGACCGGAAGGGAGCGGCTTGAACTCCACTGACAGTGGATGGGTTGTATCCATACAAACCTTATCTGCCTTCTGTGCCAATCTGGTCAGATATAGTTGGTACAGATCTACCTGTTGCCTACCAACAATTTTTCCACAGATCTTAACAATCTTCCCCAATTTGTTCCTATGGGTGATTTTTGAATGTCCATACCAACATACAATACAGTAGGAGAGAATACTCTCGATAAAGGACTTATAAAAAAGAGTCAAAATTTTGTTGTCGACATTAAAATAATTGAGTTTCCTAAGAAAATACAAACGTTGTTGGCCCTTTTTAAAAACTGAATCAGCACACTGATCCCAGGATAATTTATGATCAATGATGAGACCAAGATATTTGCACTCCGTCACCATCTCTATCTCCTCTCCTCTGATCAGAGTCGGAGTGGGTGAGGAAGCCCCACGTCTAAAATCAAATACCAATTCTTTTGTCTTAGACGTGTTTAACTGCAACTGGGAGGCTTCACACCAGTCAGCAAATTCCTGCAACACTGGACCATGTTCAGTTTAATCTTGCTCCAGTAAACTAATCACAGCAGTATTTTCTGCAAATTTAATTATATGACGTCCTGGGTAACTACTGCGACAACAATCAGTATACAATATATAGAGCAGTGGTGACAAGACACTACCTTGTGGTGTCCCAATTGAGGTAAAGCGCACCCCAGATAATGTGTTTCCCACCCTTACTCTTTGTGGCCTCCCACTCAGGAAATCCAAAATCCATTTAATTAATGTTGAGTTTAGCTGGAAATTGTCTCTAAGTCTGTTTGCTAAAATGAGTGGGTGGATTGTATTGAATGCTGATGAAAAGTCTGCTAATAAGATGCGAGCATGCGTTTTACAACCCTCTAGGTGGGTATATAAATAGTTTAAAAGCACTACAATGGCATCGTCCGTCCCCCTCCCAAATCTATAGGCAAATTGTAAAGGGTCAAGGACATGCCTACAGGAGTTAATGATATGTGTTTTAATGATCCGCTCAAGTGATTTAACTAAAAGAGAGGTGAGAGCGATGGGCCGATAATCCTTGGATGAGGATGGATGGGAGACTTTGGGAAGGGGGGTCACGACTGCTGTTTTCCAAAGCAGTGGAACCACCTGAGTGTCCATTGAGCGCTGTAAGAGGGAACAGAAAATTCCACTTAATTGGACCGCACAGTGCTTCAGCACTCTGCCTCCAATATTATCCGGCCCCGGAGTCTTCCTCACATTAGTCTTCTCAAACACTCGCTGGACCATCTCCTCCGTAATAATCAAAGTGCTTTCCATCCCAGCATCGTCTATTTCAATCTGTTGCCAAGCAGAAACATTGTCACTGTCATTTATTTCAAAGCGGGTAAAATATTCATTTAAGTTATTGGCCAGAGCACGGGATGCTGTGTCCTCCATGAAATCATTTTTTTTCCCCGTCTTGAAGGGGGCGTTGGCCATCAACTTTATACCATTCCATGCAGCCCTAGAATTCCCTGCAGCCAGGGTACTCTGTACCTTGTCCTTGTACTGACACCTGGCCTTATAGATCTCCTTATTGACCTTCCTTTGCATGTCTTTTTTGTTCTGTAAACTTCCTGAAGCGAAGACTCTCTTTTTCTCATTTAGTATGTCTTTTAGTTCTTTCGTCACCCACGGTTTATTGTTTGGGTACACCTTAATGGTCTTAGTTGGAATGACCGCACTCACACAAAAGTCTATGTAGCCCGAAATAGCTTCTGTCTGTTCGTGCAAGTCAGCTGAAGAATCCTCAAAAATGGTCCAGGATGTACACTCCAGGCATCCTTTCAGCGTCTCTATACTGTCCTCATCCCACACCTGGATCTGCTTCTCCACCGGCTTGACCCTTTTCAAAACCTGTTTATAGGTGGGTCTTAGAAGGACTGTATTATGATCTGAGCCCCCCAGGGGGGGGCCTGGCACTGGATGAGTATGCCTTTGGGATGGAGCCGTAACATAAGTCAATTATTTTATTTTTTCGTGTTGGACAGGTGACATACTGTGAGTAAGTAGACAGAGTTTTTTTGAGGGTACAATTATTAAAGTCCCCCATTATAAACTTTGGTGCATCTGGTGAGATTTCATCCAATTCTTGGGTGGTATTAAAAATAATGTCTGCTGCCTTATTTATGTGTGCTCTTGGATGTATGTAGATGTAACAGTCACAAATATTTGTGGAAATTCACGGGGAAGATAGGAGGGTCGCATAGAAACTGATAAAAGTTCAATATCAGAAGTGCAGATCTTTCTTCTTACCACAGTTGTTTTGCACCATCTGTCATTTATCATGACGCACACGCCCCCTCCGTGTTCCTTGCCTGTAGCCTTGCTGCATCGGTCCAAGCGTACGATATTAAATCCGTCAGGGCAAACTTCAGAATCTGGCACAGTCTCATTAAGCCAAGTCTCAGAGAAGGCTAAAACACAGGCTTCCCTGTATTCATACAAGTAACGAGTGTTTGCTCGCAACTCGTCTGCTTTTCTTTTTATCGATTGGACGTTTGAGAGAATGATAGTTGGAAGTGGAACCTTTGTTTTCCTATTCCTGAGTCTTTGGCGCACTCCTCCCCTCTTCCCTCGTTTTCTCTTGTGTTCCTTGTCATTGAGAGTTCTTTTTATCTCCGTGGGTATGTTTGCTTCGGTATGATTCCAATCGCCTTCGTAGGCGCTCAGTTGTAGGAGAAAGTCTCTGTTATAGCGTACATGCGACTTCACGTTGCTGGCCGGCTCACTTGCCACGCTGATAACAAACAGTATTGACCCGATTATTAAAACCAGCTCCCAAATGCAACTCATAGTGGCTTATTCACCTTATTCCGCGCGTCAACAAGGGGGGCGCCATGTTTGTTCCGTTTTGTCTTGGAACTTTCGGTTGAGCAACTCTGTCCATTGCAGTAGCTAGCTACATTAGCAAATTAGCTAGCTAGTTATTTCGGAGAATATGTCCAGCATTACGTGTTCGGTGCGGGGCTGTCACAACAACTGGATAAAAAGTCCACGGGAAAACCACGGAAGAATGTTGTGGGCCAGCTTTTCATCTTTATCCTCCACCATCCAGCGATGAGGACCTGCGTATGTGGCTGAAGGCGATAAACCTGAAGAAACCTCCGAAAACCCCGAAAACTCCCTACGTCTGTCATTTTGTGGACGGCAAACCATCAGACCAACCCCCATACCCCGAGAAATGGTTGGGGTATGTTACTCCTCTGACGAAAAAGGCTCGTTGGATACTTGTTAGGCTCCCAGGTAAGATTACATTTTGCTAGCACTAACAGCTATCAATATTGCTAGTCGTTAGCCAGGTAGCGTCTAATGAGTATGATCAGCAATAACATCAGTACTTTTTTTTCCAAAACTATGTACAGTTTATGCTGTCTAACATTTTCGTTTGGTGAGGGCTTGTTAGGACGTATGGCTTGAAACCTCGTAGTTAAACCGAGCTGAATCCATACCAGTATGCTCGCAAATAGCGATAGCAAATGCTATCGTCTGTTAGCAGTTGTCTGTTGTTAGTGATTGCTACGAGATTTAGTGATACAAGTTCCTAGTTACGTTTCCTCCCAGTTAGTCCCGCAGACACACTGAGAATAGTAGCCTACGAAATTGCACAGAGCATTGTTGTGGGCAGACTGACAATTTCTCCTTAATTGCCTGTTTGTAGGTTTTGGGATGCTGCCATGGGGAAAATATTCAGAATAAAACTCTCACTTATTCAGATATGCAGACATCATAGGCTACACCCAACTATGCCTTGACTTGACCTCAATAAATAAACAGCATTACAACATAGGATCAGGTCGAGGCTTTATAATTTGATGTCCAGGACTGGTTATGTTGGAAGGCAGCAAAATGATTAACCTTATCATTGGTTACTTACTGTTGCTGTGTTATTTCTACAGAAACACCCTCAACCAGCTCTGCAAGCCAGTAGACGGATGGGATAAATGAGGAGATGACTAATAAGACACACCTTGATGCTACTACACAGTGGGAATGTCTACACATGGAAGATCACGCCTATGCTGTCAGTGACCCACTCCATTGTCCTCAATGACCAGGCAACACAGTGTCCTGAACGTCTAGTACACACCAAACTTCTCCTTCTCTTCTAACCCCATGGTTAAAATGTTGTTTCTATTGTTCATTTTTACAAATCTATACAAAACTTGGAACATAGATTTAGTGTTAAAGTAGAATGTTCCATTGTTAATTTTTACAAATCTATACAAAACTTGAACATAAATTTTAGTGTTCAAGTACATTGTTGTTTTTATAGTTCATTTTTACAAATCTATACACATTTCAAACAATTGTAAGCATCCACCATAACTTTTGTCTGCTCTTTCTACTTTGTTGATGTGAAAATAACAGCACCTTATGCACAACATGTATGTACAACTTTCTTCTTCAAAATGATCACCTGAGTATGACTTGTACTGGACTCCGCCTGGACGTGTAAGTGTAGGTGCTTACACAGGGATACAATAGCAACAAATATGGATGAGCTCCAGGTTATAGTTTTTCCTTTTAATGCAGAAATGTGATGTACATGTTTTGTGAAAAGGAGCATTGCACAAGACTAGAATTAATATTTTTTGGAAGTTTTTCCATGTTTACAACGCTATACAAAACTTGAACTGATACCTGTGTATTGTATACAAACATGTCTTTGTCAGAGGGGGTCAATAAACGTGACATTTGCAGCTTATGTTATTTTATTTCATGTATGAGTTAATGCTTTGACAGAGTACAAAACAAATTGCATTAAAAACAATAGGCATTAATAATTACAAGTAGTTAAGTAGCATAAAGTAATAAAATTTAGGGCTGCAGCTATCAATTGTTTTTATAATAGAGTATTCTACAGATTATTACATCGATTAATTAATTGAAGTATAAAAAATACTTTTGTTTTATTGAAGAGCAATAATAAACAATAGTATGGTCAGGCGAAGTGGAAGAGAGCGTGTCACGGAGCATAATGGGAGCCATGAGAGTAAAACAGTAGAACTTTCTTTTAATAGTTTGAGCTTAAAATTGAAAAGTTTATTAATTATAAATTATTGAAATGTAATGCTTAGTTTATTAGTGTAGCTTTCATAAAAACATATTTCTCAACCTCGCAATGCAAAACACGACCGAACTTTACACTGTATTAATGCGCCTCCGTGCTCTTGTAATTTGTCATGGCCGCCTCATCGATACCACAAAATAATTAAACAAAATATCCCCATAAGACACCTGAGTCCACCGCCGCATGTCATCTATCCACTCGGTGGAGTTCATTAGCCTCGGGTGGCGAAGTATAATACCGCCATCCGATCTTTTTATGATGATTTTCGTCTCTTCTCACGTTAGCCTCTCCGTGCTAATTTTCTGGGGTTTCAACGTAGCTAACTAGCCGTAGCTAGCCGACCGGAAGTTTAAAGACAAAGCAGAAGCCAAGACCTTTTAAAAATGGGCGGGGCTGAATAAGGTGAATAGTAACAGTCCATAAGGCAAGACAGTGCATTGAATAATGGTTTGTGCCAAAAAGTAAAACAAACAACTAATAAGCAAACAAAAGACGAGACAGACAGCCTGCTCTGCTAGTCGCCACTGTGCAACGCCACCGAGTGATTGAGGGTATATGGGTTAAGTTTTCAAACAGCAATAATCACGTCTCAGTACAACTTCATAGACTATGAAATTGCCACTGCGAATGGATGCCTTAAAAGAATTTGGGGCTATTGTGGGGCGAATGAAGCCCTCGGTCTATGTTTGCCACAGTCTCCGTGATGCATCAACCTGTCACTCAAACCGGACCAGAAATTGCCGCTGCGAAAGAATGCCTTAAAGTCTGTGTACCATTCGTTCTTTAGTTTTTCAAAATAAAACCAAAACTCAAAAAACAAATAAATGACTTGTTTCCTTAATATTCGTTTCCAAAACCAGAATGAAAGAATGGATAACAACTTGTTTTTCCCATTTACAATTTTGTACTCAAAATAAAAATGGAAAAAATGGATAACGAGCGTTTCACCCTGTTTCATCCAATTTTTATATTTTTATTTGGCGCAAGATGCATGACCCGGATGTGACCTTAACTCGTGGGACAACGACACTGACATGACCAAGAACAGCCTATGTTGTAGCATTTAGCAATCAGCAACAGAAATGGAAATTTTTGTGCTTTTTAGTGGAAGTAAGAGGGTTACTCTGAAGCCTGAAGACATGAACTCAGAGAAGATATCAGTTATTTTCCAGGTATGTATTTTATTTAAAGCAATAAAGCAACATAATATAAAGTTATGATGTTTAAATAGTCATGGGCGCGCACGTAATAATCTATCCAACGGCTATCATTTATGAACTTTCAAAGTTATTAGTGTGTTTGAATGGATTCTGGTGTGATGTTTTTATGTTTTTATTTTACTTTGTTTTAGGTTAACATTGATTTCCATGCCACACTCGTTTTGGATTAAAAAAACAACAACAACTCTGAACTAAAAGATGTTCTCTGCTTTAGCTGTAATGTTATTTTATACTTTAGCTTTCGTAGCAGTCACTGAGAATATGTCATTAAATAACAGTTACTAATGAAAATGTTGGTGACTACAATGTGAATACATATATTATTTTGTAATAAAAGCACAAAAAGCGGTGTAGTTGGCTGGACTATATACATTTTGGTGCTTCTGTTCTATCCTGAACTCCTGTCATAGGTCCAAAAGGAAACCGTTTATTTGACGGACGACACCAACGTGGCCATATTTCCCCGACCTGATGGTGACTTCAAGTGCTTTGACCTCATCACCAGAGGTCATTATGAAGTGCATGGCGACAACACCACTGTGGAAAAATCTGCAGGGGCACTTCCCTCAGGCCAGGCTGCCCGCTTTTCTTTCCACCACACACCACTGCCACAAGCTCCTCCTGTCCAATTACAAGGAGCACCACCAAAACCTTCTTGAGGTGAGTGAAAAAAGAACATCTACATCTTGCTGAAACATCTGTCACTACTGTTACTACTTTCTTTTGCTACATTATTTGAGCAGGTGTGTCCAACTCTGTTTACTGGTAATCCCTTATCCTGCATATTTACCATCTGTTCCTGCTGCACCTGCAACTTATCAGCAAAATTAAGCTTGTTTATCCAAGAGGTTGATGACCAGCCCTACATTAAGTGCTTATTGCTATCACTGTATATTAGGGTTCAACAATTAATACAAATATTATCGTAATTGCAATATTGCCAAGTGCACTATCCAAATCACAGGAACTGCAATTTTTTTAATTATTTGTTCCCATCAATATTCAGGAATGTCTTCATTGCTGAAGTCCTGAATGGAAAGCTAGAGACCACCAAGATGGTTCCAGTCCGCTTCTCAGAGTTTGAGGCTTGTATGGCAACAATCACCAGTAAGGTGAAAGAGGCCCTTGGACAGCAGGAGTCATTTATTTTGACAGTCAGGGTAACGAAATAATTGACTCTGATGGAACTAGGGGTATGTGTTAAATCATTGCTGTGTAAATGATTTTTTCTGCAGCCACATTAGGAACTTAAGTGCACGGTTCACACATTTAACATTTGAATTAGTACACCTAAATATTTTCATATTAAAGTACATTTTGCATTGATAGCTTTTTTGGGTGCTTCAAATCTGTTTATAGTGTCCTATTCTTAAAATTCATAACCCACATATACAGTACAGGCCAAAAGTTTGGACACATTCAATGCGTTTCCTTTATTTTCATGACTATTTACATTGTAGATTCTCACTGAAGGCATCAAAACTATGAATGAACACATGTGGAATTATGTACTTAACAAAAAAGTGTGATATAACTGAAAACATGTCTTATATTCCATCCCAGAGATGCTTAGCACTTGTTGGCCCTTTTGCCTTCACTCTGAGGTCCAGCTCACCCCAAACCATCTCGATTGGGTTCAGTTCCGGTGACTGTGGAGGCCAGGTCATCTGGCGCAGCACTCAGTCACTCTCCTTCTTGGTCAAATAGCCCTTAAAGCCGTTAAATATTAGACTCAGCCAAGGTGGCGCGCGACATCGTGACGTCAAAATGATGTAATATCCGTCCAATTTATGGCGCGTGAGCCGAGGTTGCGCACGGCTCTTTTTTTTCAGCGGCGCGCGACAAAGCGGAAACAGGAGGCCTGAATGAGTTCGCCGACAACCGGATGCCAGGACTCTCAGAGTGACTACAAGTCTTTCTTGTAAACTTACCGGGTTAAGATGAGCTCTTTTATGGTGAATGAAAGGCTTGATCCGACGAAGTAGGTCACCGAATCAAATCAAAGCATTGACGGCAATGCTGCTGCCAGTTCTGCTGTTGTTTACCTTTTTCTTCTTCTTCTAGTCCGTAGAAAGAGCAACGTCGGTAGCCTTTGCTCATTAGTGCCACCGCTGTTCAGGAGAAGACTGCAACTAGTGTCGCGACCACCAGCGCAGGTATAAATACTCACAGAGATTTCATGACGTCACATATGCACGCGCCAGCTCGGCTGCGGTTACTGTAAAACAAGCTTTACACAGCCTGGAGGTGTGTTTGGGGTCATTGTCCTGTTGAAAAATAAATGATGGTCCAACTAAACGCAAACCGGATGGGATGGCATGTCGCTGCAGGATGCTGTGGTAGCCCTGCTGGTTCACTATGCCTTCAATTTTGAATAAATCCCCAACAGTGTCACCAGCAAAGGACCCCCACACCATCACACCTCCTCCTCCATGCTTCACGGAGGGAACCAGGCCTGTAGAATCCATCCGTTCACCTTTTCTGCGTCGCACAAAGACGCAGCGGTTGGAACCAACGATCTCAAATTTGGACTCATCCGACCAAAGCACAGATTTCCACTGGTCTAATGTCCATTCCTTGTGTTTCTTGGCCCAAACAAATGTCTTCTTCTTGTTGCCTCTCCTTAGCAGTGGTTTCCTAGCAGCTATTTGACCATGGAGGCCTGATTTGCGCAGTCTCCTCTTAACAGTTGTTCTAGAGATGTGTCTGAGAAGGGTTTGCAGCGCTATCAAAAAAGCAAAGGGTGGCTTCTTTGAGGAATCTAAAATATAAGACATGTTTTCAGTTATTTCACATTTTTTTGTTAAGTACATAATTCCATATGTGTTCGTTCATAGTTTTGATGCCTTCAGTAAGAATCTACAATGTAAATAGTCATGAAAATAAAGAAAACGCATTGAATGAGAAGGTGTGTCCAAACTTTTGGCCTGTACTGTAGTAACCTAGAAATCTAGACGCACCCTAGCGGCAGCAAATTTAATTTGCAGCCAGGGGGGTCTAGGCACTCTCCATGGGCTTGCGAGCTGGATAAACCAAACTCTGGTCAGGCCAATCACATCGTGTATAGAGTCGGTGGGCGTGCTTATGGCTGCTGCTGCTGGGAACAGCGGTCTTCTGGAAGACTTGGAGTTAAGCTTTTCTTTGAGAAAAGAACAAA